>JAOSBM010000006.1:13420101-13440906 GCA_027568955.1 Erythroxylum tenue
TTGTTCCTTTAATATAAACTTGTTCCCACGAGCTTTATAGCTCACCCCCTCTATACTCCCCCTAAATAGGTGATGAGAAGGAGATTGAGTAGGTCAAGGGTACGACATCACTCTAAAGTGGCATACTTTTGTATTTTGTTATTTTTGAGACTTCAAGGCTTTAGCCGCATTTCAAGTATCTCATATATTTTTGGCTTTTGGATTTTTGTGTTGTATTATGGCTTGAAATGCCATTAAAGGTTTGTAAAAATCTTACTTGGGTTACTGATGAAATTTACTTTCAGATTTTCGAAGAATGCATGTAAGTTTTATGTTAGGTTTTACTTGGGACTGATGTGGGTTTAGTGGTTAAGAATCATGTTAAGTTTTATGTTAAGTGTTTGGGGTCGAGGCGCTCGTCACGATGAGGGCAAAGCCGCTGGATCGTCGCGACGTTGAATTAATTGCTCGTCGCGACGCACGCCTTGCTGGCTCGTCGCGAAGAACTTTTAAGCACACGTCGCGACGTAGGCCCTCACCCATGCACGTCGCGACGAGATCCCAGACATCGCGACGTTGCCGGCTTCTGCTTCCGTGAGCTGTTTCTTCAAAGTTTGCATTTCCAAGTCTTTCTTTCACACTCAGGTTTCAGGGTTCCACGTTCGATGTTGGGCTCCGGAAACGGGGTCCAACATCTTCTTCTTCTTTTGGTTATTCCTCCTCAAACCAAAAGAGTCCACCAACATCATAGCCTTATTGTCCTTGCGGACAGATGGCTCAACTGTTTTGAGCAAGTTGATCAACTCAGGAATCGTTGTGGATATTTGGTTCATCCGATAGTTAAGCACAAACTGTGAATAACTATCAGTCAAACTAATTAGAATTAAGTCTATACTTAATTCATGATCCATCTAAAAACCTAAGGAGGCTGACCTCTTAATATAACCATTCATCTTCAGTGCATATTGCATTGGAGATGTCCCCTCAGCCATCTTGGAGAGGAAGAGCAACCTCGAGGTCTCAAACCTTTCGGACCTAGCTTGCTCATCAAACAACTCCCTTAGATGATAAACTATGGTATGGGCATCTATAGCCTCATGCTGCTTTTGCAATTTCAGTGACATAATGGCCAGCATTATGCAATTAGCCACCCCACTATCATCGAAATGCTTTCTGTATGCCCTCTGATCACTATTAGAAGCATCAGTAGCAGGGGGATCGGGAAGAGGTTCTTCCAAGATGTAGCCTAGTCTCTCAACTTGAGAACTATTCTCAGGTTCCTAAACTAGTCTCGAAAGTTAGGTCCAGTCAACTTATTGGCTTCTATAAGTGAGTGTAGTTTCGCCCTAGTGGTCATGATGTCGATTCTTGCAACCTAATGTCAAAGAGAGAAATGATGTTAAGCTGCACGTAAATACATGTCAATTAGGACTTTAATAACATGCAGTATTGCTCCCACTATTTTCTCACGAATCCATAACCCTCTATATGAATCTGGTATAACTTATATAAAAGTTCTCCTAGGAGGTCGATATCCAATATCCTTAAGAATGACCTTGGGTTTGCCTAATAAGCCACCTTACGTCAATCGGTAGGTATCAATCATACCAATTGCATTTATAATGCAACCATCGAATCTAGTGTTATCAACTTTTGATGTGTGCACTCACATTGGGCTATCAAATCTTGATGCATATACATCTCATGTACACTACCCAACTTTGCACCTGTCCACATTGACCTTGGGTTTGCCCAACAAATCAACGCTTGTAGTTAAAATCAATCCATTAATCTGAAAATCATATTTCCATGGATCAAACATATTCGTGTAAAGTTGCCCAACAATTCTAACTTTAAAAGAACTCTGGTTCTCACCATATTAATGGAAGGCATTAGTTTTAATATTCCAAGTAAGGGATTTCTACTTAGGTCTCATCTAACTAGGATGGTATATATATATATATAGTTAGTATAACTATATGGCATGTTATGGACACCCCAATCATATTGCGCTTAACTCCATAACCATCTTTCATGCAAGTCCAAACAATCCTATCACGCATTCTCTAATACATCAAATTAACACATAAGTTTTGGTTATGACAATTTATAGATCCTCAAATTTGGAAGTCGATTCAACTCTTGAATCGAATTGCATACTAATTTTAATCTCGACTAAATTTAATTTTGCATGTCATTTCGATTTGGAATTTAAAATTAATTAAATTAAACTCCAATTTCCAAAAATGAATTCAAAAATTAATACACCTTTAAATTAATTACTTGATGTCAAAATTAAACACTTTAATTTTGTCACACATGCCACTTTCTAGTCATACTAGAAAATTTAATGCTCTACTTAAATTAATTCAAAATTAGTTTCCAAAATTTCCCAAAATTTCCAAAACATCAAATCATCATTCCATGCATCTCCAGGTCATTTCAAGTTCATCAAAATATTTTTGGAATCACCCAAAATCGTCAAGATAACTGAAACTACACCTAGACACATAAAAATGATAAATTTGACTTCTAAAATTTTTACAGAAATCTAATTTTGAGAAAATTCATTTTAGCATGCATAAGACATCAAAATAACATGTTTTTAACACAAAAAATTATTTTTAAGGTTCTAGAACCGAAATACACGTACAAAATTATCAAACAAAAAAGTTCCATCATTTTTAACAAAACCGACCAGATCTGTTTACTGTTTGAAAAATTAATTAAAACATTTTTAATTAATTTGGAAAAAATCCAGAGGATTAAAAACATTATAAATATGTGTACATAATTTTCTAGAATCAAATTCCAAGAAAAACATGTTCAGCCTTAATAATTTAGCCAACTAACATCATATGTTCTACAGGAAAACAATTTTCATGCATGTTGTATAAAATTTGAAAATAAATATTTTAATCACATTAAAATCAATTTTCATTCAAGAAGACCATCTACAAACATCTTATGAGTAGATCAGTGAAAGAAAAATTGTGAAATTTTTTTTTCATAATTTAATTTCAAATTTTCTAGGGACATAACCTCAGCTGTCATAACCACGCAATCCTATTGCACATGTAATAAAAACTACATCTAATAGGCTCAAGATGGCTCCGATACCACTGTTGGGTTTTGATCTTGCATCACTTGCATCAAAAATAGAAAACAATAGTGGAAATATAAAACAAAAACCAAAAAGCCAAGAACTTTCAAGTTCCATTAGATGTAACTTTAACAAAATATGAACTTAAGATGTGTACCTTACAATCTCCTTTGTTCTTCATTGTCTTCACCTATTCGGGTTGTCGTACTGTAATGATACCCATGCGAAGAGCAAAGCTGAAACCTCTTAGGAAGAATGGCTAGAACACACACAAAGTGCTAACTTTGTAATGTATTCTTTGAGAGAGTGTTTGTAGAGAATAAAAGAAGATGATGAACACTTCACCAAAAATTCTCTTGTTTTTCCACAACACTTGCACGAAAATTAATGTTTCTTACATCCTTTGGCCTTCCTCTAACCCCAAACATCAATGGAGAGTTAGTGGGAATTAAGTAGCTTTTAATCCCACTTAATTTAGCATGAAACTACCACCACTTCTTTACAGGGTAATTTTTTCATCTTGCTTATTAAAAGGTAATTTTGTCATCTTACCTAATAAGCAAGATTCATATGTGTCATATGATTCATAATCAAATGACCCTAAACTACCACACTTGTGTAGCTTAATCATGCATGTTTCATATCTTGGATCCCTATCCAAAACCATTTTTCCCATTCTTCACATCTTCATTTTGTGTGACCCATTAGGTTCCGGGTTATGTTGGCCACTTGAGTTAACACTTAATTCAAGCAAGTCATTAGTGGTATCTAGCAACACATCATGACCCCCAATTGACCGGAAAGTCAGTGGTTTGACTAAGAACACTTCCATAGACAATGTTTCCGCGCAATTCATCCTTTCACCATCTATACCCCACTTGGTTTACAATATGGTTAAAGTGTTAACTCTCACTAGACTGACTACGTCACATCTAGCCCAAGTGATGTTGGTTCTTATACCCGAGGCTCATTACTCAATTGGATATGCCACTGAAGACTATATTTATGACATTTCCACTCTGGCCAGAGATTCACAAGTAATGACCTCGACAAGAGGTCCTGGGTATCATCTCCTTCTATCAGGAGTGACGAATCCTTTATTAACTACTCAATTACCTTCTATCAGGAGTGATGAATCCTCAAGCTATACCCAATCACTACCTTATAAGCAACCTCTAAAAGGCCACGAGGAATGGAGTCAAAGTACCCGATTAGTATCCTAGATATACTTGAGTACCTTAAGTCTAAGGATATTTGTACCATTGCTATGGTGAGACTATCATTTACACTAGAATAGATTATCCATACGATTATTTCATGGCAGGTCATCCAATGTACGTACTACTCTTAGTAAGCATCCATATGTTAACTCTAAATAACTCATGCTTATAGCTTATCAAATCCATTGCTTGATCTAATGAAGTAGTATAATATGTGCTAGTCTGTTTGGATTAATAATTTCCCGTCTCATTAATCCTATGACCAGGGATAATTTAGATACTAATGTAATTACACATGATAGGAATCTTATTATCATGATCTCATAATGATTTCCTTCATGCTATATAATGTATCAAGGACTTCATTAATTCGATTTAAGATCACTATCAATTTATAAGGAACACAAACATCAAATTAACGAAAAGGCCTTTTTATTAATTAAAAAGATTTGTGCAATAAGTACTAAAGGTGATTGCCTTTAAAGCATTTCTCTAATAAAGCCTATATGCAGTCCCCAAGTATCCAACTTAAGTATTTCACTAAAATCCCAAGTAGTAATTTGATGAGCCTCTTCAAGCTCACGAATATATATTTTTCAAGGTTCTCTAACCTTCCAATGTAGTAGTATTTAGGTAGCCTCTACAAGCTCTTAATAGATGAAAATGTATTTTGCTCGATATAAGCTTCAATGGTCTCTCTCAAAAAGAATTTTCACTTTCTAAAGCAAAAGAGGTTTGACAATGACATCACTTTCAAGAGAATTGATGTTATATATGTATTTCAAGAGTCTGATTTGTTTTCGCAAAAGTAGTGGATCTTCCTAAAGTAGGCATTTCTCTAAACTAATTGCTGCTTCACTTGCATCCTTAGTCAACTGGATGGATTTAAATCTGAATAACTTCAATGTAATCTTTGTAAAAAATCTTCTAGTTATCACGAAGCAAATATACAACCTTCATAATTTGTAAGATCCTTTCAGATAAACCACTTCTAATAAGGTGAGCTCATAAAAAAGGTTCCCGCAAGAAAGGAAACATATTTCTTATGATTTTATTTCCTTTTGAAAATTAACCAACTAACAATAAAGGAAATAACTCTAGTGACAACAAGATTGTTCCGGATATTGTGAAATAAATAAAGTAAGTTCATTAGGAAGGTTCATACAACAAAGGAAGCATTTAGCCCATGATTTTATTTCCTTTTGAGAATTAGACCGTTAATTATATAAAGAAATAAATCCAATTTGAATTTTGAAATATTATGAGGTTATCATCAAAACCATTAATAATAAACCTTGAGTTAACAGAGACTATACAATTATCATATTGACAAGTGAACATATTACCAGA
Organism: Erythroxylum tenue; assembly: GCA_027568955.1. Lineage (NCBI taxonomy): Eukaryota > Viridiplantae > Streptophyta > Magnoliopsida > Malpighiales > Erythroxylaceae > Erythroxylum > Erythroxylum tenue. Next base: position 13,425,754 of record JAOSBM010000006.1, read on the forward strand.
AGCTACTGCTCTATTTAGGATAAAACATTTACCATTTTTATTATAGTAAAATATAATATATTCGTTGTTTTAACTATAAAAAATGCATATAGTCAAATGAATTACAATTCTCACAAATTTTCATAAGCATCATCTCTTTTTTATTTATTTTTTCAAAAATAAGGAAGCAAATAATTAAATTTTGATTGATTTCATAAGATTGTTTTTTATTTTCAAAAATAAAAAATCACAAAATTTCAGAATTTTTTTTTTCATCAATTATGGCAATTGGTTAAAGAAACCCAACAAAATTTTTATTACCAAAATGAATCATTTCTTCACAATTCTTTGGTGTCAGGGTTGACTATAACTTCTTTTCTCAAATTCTCACTAAGTCTCATCTCATGTTCTCTCCCTCTAAATTTGTCTTGAAGCATCATGATAAAAGATATTTCTTCACAAGTATTCAGGGAAAAACAAGTTCTTTTTGTTGAAAGGTGATGAACTTCTGATGAAAATCACAAAGAAGATTTAAGGTAGACACTCTACTAAAATTAGGGGAGGATTTGGAAATTTAAATAAAAACTTTTGTTCTAACGACACTATTAATAAAGGTCAAACTGTCACTTGTAACTAGTGCTCAACTCAGCTTATCTTAACTTATTTTTACAAAATGGAGGAGGACTCCTATTTGCACCATTCAAGGTTCCTTCTAGTCCACCATTTGTTTTAAGATATTTCTAGACTTAAGATATTTTTACAAAGTATCTAGACATTTCTGCTTAGATATTTAGGAGATATTTCTTCAAGGTGTCTAGATATATTGTGAAATATTTCTTGATAAAAATGTCTCTAGATATCAGATAGAATTTGAATTTGAATTTTTATTCTTTAAACCCACACAAGTGGTCCATTTTCTTTACTCAATACGTGAAATCTAAAATAAGTTTATGTTCTAACAACCCTATGAAACTTAGTTTGGTAACTTTAAGGTAGCTTCTAACCTTGAGGAAGATATACTTCTTTAAAGGTTTTGTGAAGATATGCTTCTTCAAACGTTTTAACTATTTGGTCTTGAGTCTTCACATCATCTCTAATTCTTCTTTTGCTATTCATTTTTTTTATAAAATGGTATATCTACATGCTTGCTCTTATCATGAAAGATTAAAATTTTAGCCAAGGCTATTGTAGAATTATTAACAACAAAAAATTCTATAGGTTTTGCTCATGGCATATAAAAGCTCTCTTATCAAACTCTTTATCTAAATGAATGATAAACACAAGAATTATCTATCGCATACTCAACTTCACAAGTGAAGAGGGTAACAATAGGTTGCTTTTCGGAACTACAAAAGAAGGTAGTATCTCCCATATAAAATACATAACCAATGATGTTTTTTCTATCATTAACATCTCTAACACAGTCGTTATCACAATAGCCATCAAGTTTGAACTCCTTAGATGGTGAATAGAGTAAGTCATAATCAAGTGTACCTTTAATATAACGGAGAATCTTTTTAGTCATCTTCAAATATATGGTTGTAGGTGACATCATGTAGTAGCTAATAAGCTCAACTCTATAGAGGATTTCAAGCCTTATATATGTCAAGTAGCATAAGCTTCTAATGAGACTCTTGAATAGTATAAGATCCTTATCTTCTCCTTCTTCATGCTTGGGTAATTTTATTCAACATTTAATATGCTTCTTAATAGGTTTACATTCATCTATCTTGAACTTTTTAAACACATCCCTTGTCTAGCCTTTTTAGGTGATGAATATGCCTTCCCTCTTCTTCTTTTTTTGTGCTTCAATGCCAAGATAGCAGAAGATAAGCTTAAGGTCATTCCTCTCAAACTCCATTTCCATTATACATTTAAATTATTTAGTTAACCTTAGGTTATTGCAAGTGAAGATCAAATCATCTACATATAAGCAAATAATTAAGATATCACTTTCCTTCTTTTGTTTACATATAGAGAATATTTATATGGGCATTTTTTTAATGATGATATTAATCTCCTTCATCCATTTCCTACTTTAGGCTACTTTTTCAAAACCTATTGATCGGCTCTTCGTTTCAATCTAAAGATCAATCCCTTGGAAACCGAATCAAAAATAATTTAATTCCAAGGATTGCAATATAGGATGCAACCTCGGGTCATCTCACTTAATTGGAACCTAATGAAAAAGGTTTTAAGCTAGCCTAATTGTCAAAAATGCTAACAAAGTTGATAAAAAGGGGGGTTTGGATCATTGATAAACATGAAGGAAATTTAACTAAAATTAAAGAAGAATATATGAAAAGTATATTTTTTTGGATTTTGGGAAAATTAAATTGAAAATTTGAATAACAAGCGAATGAGATAAAGTCCTCTTGAAAATAAGCTTAGGCTATCATGGTTCAAAACAAATTTTTCCGGGAGTGAAATTCACTAAGTTTTCAAATCATCAACCTTAAATAACTCTTTAAGTCCAAGGTTTTAATCAATGAACTCCATTTCTTAAAACCTTATTAAAAGCATCTTAGTGTGTGAAATGGACAAGTTAATGCAAGTGGTAATTCGGATCAAGCATAATCTCGATATCAAACACAACTAGGCAGATAAAGAGGGTTAATGCAATCACCAAAAGACATATATGAGACTTCATATATTAAGCATTAAAGTTCTACATATAACCAAATCCATAACACAAAACATCGTTCAACACTTGATTAAACTATAACCAAGCTAATTTATCTATACTATCGTAAACCCTAATTCAGAGATTTACAATAATATATTTAAACTTGACAATGTCAGATTAACTCCCCTTTGAAGCTCGTGAACTCAAGCCGCTGCTACATTTTCAAGAGGAATGAAGAACTAGCCATGTATAACTTCGGGACTCTCCATCACTGCTGAAGCTCCGATGTCACCCATGGAAATAGAGACTGGCGGTGGAGTTGACAATGAAGTGATCGGCGGTGGCGGATGATGGTCGCAGATGGGAAATGATGGTGGTGAAGTGTCGGATGGTTTCTGTCTTCTCTCCTAGTTGCCGAATGGCTTCTGTGTATTCAATGATATCTCTTCTAACCTAATTCGACAAGATTTTGAAGGAAGGGTCGGGTCGGGTCAGTACAATGAGAGAATTTTCCAATTAAAGTCCAGGTGACCGTCTGCTCGCCGCGGTGAGATGATTAATCGATGTCGCGGTGTGCACTTTCTAGACCATTCGTCGCGGCAGAATAATTAATTGACGCCGCGGTGCGTTGTTGTGTGATGATGCGCCGCAACGAGATGATTAGTTTATGCTGTGACGTGCCTTCTTCTTGATGCGCCGCGACGTACGTGAAGGAGCTCACGTCCTGTTGACTTTCTGATCCTTTTGACTCCTTTTTCTCCTACAATATGAAATAACAATTTGTAGTATCAATTGTCCTTAGAAAAATTATAATGCCATTAATGTCAATTTGCAACAATTTAACTAACAAATTGCATAAAATATGAGCTCACTATAAGGGACTAATTTACGCACAAAACCATGAATTAAGAGTCAAAAAGTATATTAACAGCCATGAAAGTGTAGCCAATTTATATGATAAACTTGGGCTCAATCACCTATTTGTTCATAATCAACAAAGAGACAAAATAAAGTCAAATAATTTTGATATTCTTTACCATAATTATCTCTTACAAATTATTTTGATATCATGCATTACAAGTGGTATCAAAGTGGTTATGTGATAGGATGAATGAAAATGAATATGTTTTGGTTTTTCTCTATATTGAAGTCGAAGAAAAATTGATTCGTTTTTTATTTTTTTCTTATCTATAGGTGTTTAAATACATGTTGGATGTGTTTAGCATTTAAAAATGAGGTTAAAACAAGCTTTAGAGGTCGAAAAACCATCCAAAAATTGCCAAAAATCACTTCTCTTTGGAGAGGAGAGAGAAAACATCGATCGCGTGTGCCACTACATAGTATTGCCCATTAGGCGGTGCATTTGATGCATGTGTTGTACGTGCCAAACAATTGGTAGACACGCAGCTGGCTGAGGGAGCTACCACATGTCAACACATGAGACGCAAGCGTTAGAGGCAGTGGGTGCGTGGGTGTACGACTAGAGTATACACGCCATATAGTTTATGGGCACATTTTGGTCTTGGCACGGGTACTGCTCGTGCCCTCCCAGTCATACACACGCTGATGTTGCATTGATGTTAGAGTGCTAATGTCAGTCAAAGAAACATAAAAAATTTCAAGATTTCCATAATGATGTCCTGTGTCATTTCTAGTCGTCAATTTCTGGGTCCAGTAAATTTATAAAATGGGTTTTAAATTTTTCTGGATTTATTACATTAGTAATAACTAAAGTTTAGTACTAGAAAATTAAATTAAAGCATACTAAAGCCCTTTTTGAGAGAATTTTCATGCTTTGAACTTGAAATATGTGAGTTACATACAGATTTAGTATCTCATATGATGTATTTAGTGTTCGATATTGCATGATGCTCATTTTGATTGAGATTTGTATTAGTTTAATGTCTCGATTAAAGTTGATTAATGATGTTTTCGACACTAATATATGATAATGAGAATGTTCATACGGATTTTGCATTTATTGATGGTGCCTTGCCACATATTATATTCCCATATAGAATGTGAGGATAACATATAGATGTATCCCTTGTGTTTGTAGATTTTTTTGAGTACTGATGAGAATGAAGTCACCACTGTGGCTTTTTATGTTAGTATTTGAATTGTTCTGCTTACATGTTAGGGATGTCTCTGGTCTTGTGTTTGGTTATTCTGCCCATAGGTGTTGACCTTATATGAGATTTTGAGATGTGTATAAAAGCATTAGATGGAGGAAATCATTGTTTGAGTGATGTATTCACCCATAGGTGGTAGCATCATAAGAGTGAATAGTGTATGCTCTGATTGCTTTTATATGGAGATTTTATCTACATATATTATGTATTCAACTTATAGTTTTTTCATGATACCTTTGATGAAATTCTCAGTACAAATACTATTTTTGTCTTTAAGTATCACCGTTATCCTACATTTATTCTAATCTTTATATTGTCAATTTTGTGCAGTCACATTTTCTATAAATAACAACAATGTCACTATTGAAACCCTGATCGATTTCAATTTTAAGAAGAAGGATGTAGAATTTGCCTTGGAAATGGAAGACCACCTACACCCATATAATACAGTACAGATGAAGATAAAGCAATATTTGTGGCATGGGAGAGGACAAATAGGATGTGCTATTTGATCATCAAGAGATCAATCCCAGATCATCTGCCGAGTGGACATCCGGAGATGAAAATAGTGAAGAAATTCCTTGATAATGTCTACCAGAGGTATAGAGTCTCGTCCAATGCTAACATAATTACCTTGTGCAAGGAATTGTTCTCCATAAAGTATATTGGAGAAGGGGGAATGCAGGAATGCAGGAATACATAATCAAGATGGTCCACCTCTAAAGCAAGCTAAAGGTGATGGATATTCCGATCCCTGATGCCTTTGTAGTGCACCAAGTGCTAAACACACTCCCTCCAAAGTTTGGCATCCTTGTCACTACTTATAATTCACAAGATGAAGCCTGGGACACCAATGCCTTTAATAGCTCATTATGCTACAAAGGAGGAGAAGCTAAAGAATGCTCTTCATATAACCTTGTTTGCAATAGCCAAAGGAAAGGAAAAGGTTAAGTCCCAAAAGTTCAAAGGTAAGAAATATAAATTTTCTCCACATGTGCATACTAGTTAGTCTAGTATTGCTAAAGTTCCTCATAAAATGAAAAGTATGAGATGCTTCTTTTGTAAGAAGAGGGACAAAGAAAGTTTGAATACTAGAAATACAAAGCTTGGAAAGAAAAATAAGAACTATCTGGTAACTCCTTGGCTTATATGATCCATGAATGTAATCTTGCTATAGGCACTTCAAGTTATAGTGGAGCCTCTAATCAAGTTGCCTCCACAATACAAGGGGTTCATATATATAAGAAAGTCAAATAAAGAGGAGGAAAAAATTATGGTAGGTAATAATGAAGAAGTTTCTGTAAAGTTTGTAGGGAATGTATATTTGGACCTCGATGCTGGACTAGTTCCTGTATTACATGAAACATTTTATATACCATCTTTTAGACAAAATTTGATCTTTGTATCTGTTTTAAACAAGGAAGGTTATAGTTTTGTTATTGATGCTTTTGGTTCAAAGTTATCCTTCAATGCAAAATATATTGGTAATGCTTTCTTGTCAAATAGATTGTATAGAATGTGTCTTGCCCCTCATAAGATGTATGGCTTGTAAGGTTCCAACATCAAAATGTAATGCCCCATATACGGAACCTGCAACCAACCATATACATGGCAACCAAATTCTTGTACAAATAGTCATGAAATACATTTCTATTCATTTATATGGACTTTCATTTTTTTTTCTATTCAATGCTACACATATACATATTAAAAAATTCATATCATTTAACATTATCATTGGAAAGTAGTATTACATCTTTATATTTACATGCAATCCAAAAGGAAAGCATAGAATTTCTTTTATTACATATGCAACCATTCTTTAATCAAAAGACACATCTAAAGGTACTTTTACTCCTAGTTGTTGGCCTTGGTCCCTATAGATATTCCTCACTCCTATGACCTGGACCTACATGGATTAGCACCCGTTCTGAGCTTAAAAGCTTAGTGTGGAAAAAACTTAGCTTGGATGACCACTCACCCCAATCATCCGCCAATCACACACATTCAGAAATATCACAATTCACATACCATAAATTCACATTCACGAACCAAACATTGATATTCAAACCTCATGTAAAAATGGTGGCATACTTAAGCAAAGTACATAATGCAAATATGCTTCATCATATTTTCCATGTATTGAAAATGCACATTTATAAGCCAAAAATTGATATTCAACGCTCCTTGATATGAATTATCAATGTAAATGCAAATGCTCATCAATACCAATTATTAATGTTGTGTATGTTATATTTCTTATTTATAACCATTTACTTTACCTTCTGTGTTAGGCCTGCACATTCCCGAGGGTGTGGATAGCAAGAGTTGTGGCTATGCAAAGATATCAAAACTATGGATACTCGAAAGTATCAAACTGTGGAGACATTATAGTCTCGAAATGAAGACATTATTGGTGTCAAACTGTAGCAGCTACGTTGTATCCCTATAGGCATGCCTATCTATCCACCACCAAGATAATAGAGCAGGCACTATAACATTTCCTTTAATCATTTGCCAATTTCACAATTCATATATTTATATTGACAAGTCATATGATATAAATTTCAAGTCATAAAATCTATATCTGTGTTCATACATACAAGTCATAACTTACCACCATTAGAAGGGTTCAAAATCACACTTGTATAATCATGCTATACACATATGAGTGATAAATATGCATACAAATCATTTATGTACGTGTAAGTTTTCTTTGGAATGCATATGCTCAATCTTCAATTCCAATGTTCAGTAACCCAATTCACATATGGTAAGTCCTATCTTATTTATTTCTAGTTGTTTTCAAAGTTTCATACACATTCAAAAAGATTACGATATGATTCATTAAAAATCATAAATGAAAATAAACTAAAAATAATGCAATTTCCTTCTCGTCGTGTCCCATACCCAAAATTCATACCTCCACTTATTCCAAAATTTTCATATACAAAACATTCAAATTAGGGTTTAAGGTCTTCTGGGAATTTGTTTCCATATGTCTCTAGTTTTAAAAGAACTAAAAATCAAGCCATTTTTACCTTTAAAACATGATATATAGACAAAACAAAACAAGCTGCTCCAAAAAAAAACAAGATCAATTCATCATTTTCGATCTCAAATTACAATATCATAAAGCCGGAATTAAGTCAAAGTCTCTTGTTGAGATTTCTAGTTATATATCTTATTTTTATATGCAATTGAAATAACCTAATTTAGAGGTATTTAGGCTCATTTATGACTTGAACAATGTGATTGGTTCAAACGAACCTAAGACAGAATTCCACTGCACGATATTCTCTTGTCATATACAACCATTTCCATTCAAAGTAACACAAAATCATCCCATAAATCATTTCATATCCAAATGAATCTTTATATCCATTCAAACATATGAATCTTTTTATCCATTCAAACGTACACACTAAGAGGAATTAAACAAAGTGTAGTCCTAAGTGCCATCCATATCCCCTCTCCATAAGCCTTTTCATGATCTTTCTAACCTTAGACACATGTTTCAATCCCATTCGACCATATGTTACAATCCTATTAGACCATGTGTTACAATCCCATTAGACTATGTCCCATCAGACCACATGTTACAATTCTATTGGACCATCTGTTACAATTATATTAGACCATGTGTTACAATTCTATTGGGCATACACAAGCTTTAACCTTATTGGTCACATATGCTTTAATCCAATTGGTCCATGTGTAATTTTAGAAAAATTGCATATTGGTCCTTCTTCTTCCTTTGATATCCACATTGGCCTATGATATTATCATTTAATTTCATTCCCCTATGTCTCAATTTTCTAATGTCATAAATTTCATGCAATTTGGTTAATTATATCGAGAGTTATACCCAAAAAACTATAGGTTGTTCGAAAACAAGGATAACAACCAAAACTCAACTTCAAACAAGAATTCAAAAATATTAAAGGTAAAATCAAATTTTGTTTCCTTCATTAAAGGTTTAGATCTATGTCTCTAGCTTAATTTAAAATTTCAATTATCCAATTTGGAGGTCTATAGGCCAAGATATGGCCAAATTATAGAAGTATGTTCAATGGAACCTATCCATTCAGTGAGGTACACAAACCAAATCAACCAACTTTGGTCTTATCATGCAAGAGCAGCATAAAAATTCATCCAATTTAACCAAAAATATCCCATTTCCTTATGGAATACTTATTTTATCAATTCCCCTCACATGACACACTTAATGCAAACAAACATCTCAAAATTTTTCATACATATTTCACGTCTAAATATGTATGTCCATGTCGAAGCAAACAAATTATCCATTTACCTATGTCTTTTACATTAAGTATCATTATGTCTCTTACCATACTTAGATGTACTTAATTTGTTATTTTCACTTCTTAATATACCCTAGACATGCTATAATACTTCTAGGGTATATGTTGGGGCCTGCTTCTTCATATACTGTTGAACAAGTTACTAGGGAAGGGCCTCCAATAAAGGATAAGTCCTACATGTTGTGACATAAAAGATTAGGCCACATTCTAGAGATAGAGTTGAGAGATTGATTAATGAAAACATTCTCCCAAATTTAGATTTTGATGACCTGGAAACATGTGTTGACTATTGTAGGGGTATGTTGACCAAAATAAAGAAAAAGGGGTCAACTTGTGCTTCTGGCTTGTTAGATCTTATACATACAGATATTTGTGGACCTTATACAGCTACATTGTGGAATTCTAGATATTTTATAATTTTTATTGATGATTATTTCCATTATGGTTATGTGTTCTCGTTTAAAGAAAAATCCAAAAATCTTGAGAAATTTAAGATCTTTAAGGCTAAGGCTAAGAACTAATTGGGAACGTCAATCAAGATTGTTAAATTTGACCGTGGAGGAGAATATTATGACAAACATGGGGTTTTAGGATAAAAAAAAGGGTATGTTTTCCAAATATGTGGAATCATATGGAACAGTGGCCCAGTTCATTATACTAGGTAGTTCTGAGCAAAATGATGTAGCTCAAAGGTGTCATTGCACCCTAAAGGACATGATAAGGTCAATGTAGAGGAGGACTAACCTACCTGATTACCTATAGGGTGAAGCCCTTAAGATTGCATTGTATATACTTAACAGATTCCCTAGCAAATCAGTATCAAAGATGCCTTTTAAGATATAGAAAAGGGTGGAAGCCTAGCCTTGCCCAAATTTGTGTATGGGGCTGCCCTTCTAAAGTACGCTTATATAATCCTTCTAAAAATAAATTGCATGCTCATTCCACTCATTTCTATTTTTTAGAATATCATCACCATCTAAGGGCTACAGATTTTACTGTAGAGAAGAAGGGTCTAAAATTGTGGAGTTACAAATAGTTAAGTTTCTAGAATATAATGTCTATAATAAGGGTAGTCCTTCTTACCCTTTATATGAAAGTAGGGTGGATACTACAATTATTTCATATCCATCACTCATACAGATTGATCTAGTGTACCAAGGTTACCAGTATAGGAACAAGAACCCATACTTGTACAAACTGAGGTTACTAAGGTACAAGAATCAGTTCAGTTGAGACAATACACTAAAGTGAGAAGACCTGCAATTTCATCTAATTACATAGTCTAATTTAGGAGAACAAGACTGTGATGTTGGACATGTCTTTGATCTAGTTACTTTTGCAGAAGCTGCTTCTAGACCTTATGCAGATTTTTGGTGGGATGCAATAAAAGATGAGATGCAATCCATGATGCAAAATAACGTGTGGGAGCTTGTTGATTTCCCTCAGAATTGCAAATCTATTGGTTGTAAATGGCTTTTCAAGACCAAAAAGGACTCTCAGGGTAAAGTTGAGCAGTTTAAGGCTTGGTTGGTTGCCAAAGGGTTCACTTAGAGAGAAGGAATTGACTTTAACGCTAACTTCTCTCTAGTATCCTCTAAGCATGCATTTAAAGTGATCATAGCAATAGTAGCTCATTATGATATGGAGCTACATCTGATGGATGTTAAGACCACTTTCTAGAATGGAGACCTTTATGAAGAGGTCTATATGGAATAACTGAAGGAGTTCAGGATCATGAAAATCCATATAAGGTTTGTAAACTAAGAAAATTGATATATGGTTTGAAACAAACTTCTAAATAATGGTACATTATGTTCGATAAGATTGTTACCTCTTTTAACTTTGCGGAAACTAAAGTTGAAATATGCATGTACCATAAGATAAGGGGCAGCAAAGTTGTCTTTCTACTTTTGTATGTGGACGATATCTTGCTAGCATCAAATTACTTGACCATGTTACATAAGTTTAAGTAGCTTTTGACCCAAGCATTTTAACATGAAAGGCCTTGGAGAAACATCTTTCATCCTAGGTATTTAGATTCACTAGGACAAGTCTCGACAGTCGTTAGGTCTCTCACAAAAGGCACATATTGAGCGAGTGCTGAAAAGGTTTAATATGGATGATTGTAAACCTATTGGAGCACCTATTTCTCGTGATGAGAGATTATCTTTGACGCAATGTCCCAAAGAATAATGTCGAGAGAGAGGCTATAAAGAGTGTTCCTTATTGGAGTACAGTTGGTAGCCTGATGTATGCCAAGATGTGCACTAAACCAGACATTGTAATTGTTATTGGACTACTGGGTAGATATTTAGCCAACTCGGGAATTGAACATTGGTATGCAGTTAAGCGAGTGTTGAGATATTTAAAGGGAACGAATGATTATTTGTTGACATATAGAAAAGCTGACAATCTTAACCTCATACGGTACATAGATTCAGATTTTACTATGTGTTCGGATAACAAAAAGTCTACTTTAGGTTACATCTTTATGTTAGCAGATGATGCAATATCACAGAAGAGTGTCAAGAAGACATTAGTGACTCCCTTGACCATGCATGCAGAGTTTGTAGCATGTTATGGAGCTGCTACGCAAGCAGTTTGGCTCAGAAACTTGATTTATGAGTTATTTGTAGTTGAATTAATAGCTAGACCCATTATTTTGATAATCTTTCTGTTGTGCTATTTAGTAATAGTAATAGGAATATCACTAAGTCTAAGAATTTAAAGTTCAAGTATTTGACCATTAAGGAGTTGATAAAAAATTGTGACATTTAGGTGGAGCATTTGAGGAATAAGGACATGCTTGCAAATCCTTTGACTAAAGTACTTCGCCCACATGTTTTTTAGTGACACGTATATAGTATGGGTGCATTAAGGTTTTTAGACACTATTAGATAGGGATCATTATGTTAGCTACTTGTACATTTGTATGTTTTTCATGTATTATGATAATATGTTTCTATGAATAAAGATGATCATCATTTTATTCTCAGCTATACATATTGTTATATTATATATATATTGTTGTAATACAGGTTAATCTCTTAAGATTTATGTTGATCTTGAGCATATTAAAAGGTCATTGGGCATATATATACAGATTGCCCTTGAACTAATGTCATTAAACACACACACACACACACACACACACACACACACACACACACACACACACATATCCATGGATTTTGACATGACATAAGGGATATAAGTGCTTAATCCCATAAATGGTTCTCAATATAGTTTAGCATTCAGTGAGAAAATAAATTTCTTTAATGTTGTTTAGCATCAAGTTCAGAGAAATTGAGACCTATAAATGGAAAGATGACACATTTCAAATCATACAGTTATCATCCTACTTTGCACACTAAATTTTCTCATTCATATGAGGGGATCAAATCCCCTATTCCACTTTCCTAGTGCCACCCTGTGCCCTCTCCATCTCACCCATCCATTAATATTTAATGAATGGATGAGATGGAGAGGGCACAAGGTGGCACTGGGAAAGTGGAACAGCCACCCCGTTCCCTCATATTAGTAGGGTATTAGATATATGTGATTGTACTAGATCTGTGTCAAACATGACACATGCATTTGATATTTTTCGGTATCCAAAGCCTTACGAGACAGAATGAAGGAATTTCGTTATCTTTCGATCAAATGTTTTTAAAATCTGGTTGAGCTATACAATGATTTTCTTAACAATTTTGTAATAATTTTATAAATGTTACAACTTCTGTGATTAATTATTGTCCAAGGGGAGAATGTTAGAAAATGAGAATGTTAGAAAATTTTCAAAATATTTGACAAAAATTAATTACGTTTTTTTTATTTTATTCAATAAATGGTTAAGAAAATCGAATTTGATCCAACTAAAAGATAATAAATAAGCCCAATAAATTATTTGAATTAATGGGCTAAAGTCTCACGAAAAAATGGACCATAATTAGTATGGGCCGAATTCGTATTAGGGTTATAATGGGAAAACCCAATATGGAAGCTATTTAAGCAATTCATGAACATTCGGATTTTCTGAACTTTCAAGAGGTTTACATGTTAAGAAAGATACAAAAAGACGTTAACGATGCTCTGGTGATCAACTTTTGTAAAGGTCGCCATGAAAACAAATTTGTTTCGGCTTTGAAAAGCTAGTTTGAAGTTATGGAATAGAAATTAGGTATTTTTCATGTTTCATCGTTCATTCTCTTTCACGTTTGATCCTGGATGTGTAACTAAGGCTTGTGTTATGCACTACACGACTTAAGGGACCTGTTCAACTATGACAATGGGATACTCTCTATGCATAAGGGTCTTTACTTCTTTACTCCTTCCCTTCCAACAAGCGCACCCCTGTTAAACTATTTCAATATAGTATCTTTTCCTCTGTTGTCCTTCGAGCGCTTCTAGTTGGCTATTTTCTCAGGTCAAACTTCTAGAAATTTCTCATCTTAGTTTTTTGGGTTTTTATTTAGAATTCTTATAGACGACAATAGTGAATGTTGAATATATTTGTCAAATTTGTGCTTCACTGTCCTCTAATTTATAGGTATATTGATTTCGTCACTATTTTCCTACAAAATAACGTAGGAGGTAACTATTACACTTAACATAAGCCTTAGTACATGTCCTAAATTGACTGTGAAAGGGAAATAAATGAAGAAATGCGAAAATACCTGATTTCAATTCCATAACTTTAAATGAGTTTTATGAGGCTGAATCGAGCACAAATCCACTGCCACCTTAATGAGATATGCTCACTTTAACATGTTTCTACAGTTTTCTCAAAACTTGAACCTCTAAATGGGTCAGAGTAACTTTACGTTCATGAATGACATGAGGAACTATAGGAGACCCTAACCTCTTTATATGGCATCCATATCGAGCTTTCTCATCACAGCCTTGATATGGGTTCGTCTATACTGATTGGGGTCCATTTTTCTCTTGGACTTTAGCCCATTAATCTAAATCCTTTCTTGGGTCACTTTATTATCTTTATCTGGATCAAATTTATGTAATTAAACTGATAAGTTATTGAAAAACTAATAAAATGCAATTAGTTGTTGTCCAACTTTATGTAAAATATCTAACATTCTCTCCCGTGGACAATAATCAATTGCGGTATTAAATCAAGTTTAAAACTAGTTCAAAAATTCAGTTAAGTCACGCTATTGTATGGTTAACCAAGTTTGAAAACAAAGACATTTCATCCAAATATAACAAAAGTGCATCATTTCATCCCGCAAGGCTTTTGATACCGAAAGATATCAAACACATGTGTCATGTGTAACACAAGTCCAATATAATCCCGCATATCTAATACCTTTCTAACATGAATGAAAAAATGGAGTTTGGCAAACTAGGATGATACCTGTATGATCTAAACTGTATCAACTTTCAGTTGTGGGTCTCAATTTCTCCAAAACTTATGCTAAACTGCATCAGAGAAATCTTTTTTTCTCTCATCGAATGCTAAAATGTATTAGAGAACCTTTATGACCTCTAACCGAATTCTAAAATACATTAGATAACCTTTATAGGATTAAAAACTTATATTTCCCTATGTTATGTAAAATTCATGGATATACTTGTTAGTCTGTATGTGTCTTAATGACATAGGCCCAGGTTAATCTGTATATATGCCCAATAACCTTTAAAATGATTAAGATTGTTACATATGACAAGTATAATAAAACATATGACTAAGGATAAATGATGATCATCATTATTGATGAACCACCATATTGTCATAATACATCAAAATGTATAATTTTACAAAGAGAAAATATAAGGATCCCTAACTAATAGTGTCTAAGGACTTCATTACACCCATACTTTATACATGTTTTTCAAAAACATGTGGGCAAAGTCTTTAAGTTAAAAGATTGGTTAACATTTCGTTAGTCCTCAGATGCTCCACCTGAACGTCACCTCAATTGGGAGAGAGAAGAAGCAGATTCTAAGATAACGACAAGAACTAAGGGGGAGCGTACCAAGAAGAATTCTCCCACAACAAGTTCTAAATCTCAACCCAGCAAGAAGATGCCCATGACTGGAGAGAAGAAATCATCAGATGAAATCATGAAAGATA
>JAOSBM010000006.1:13800707-13814558 GCA_027568955.1 Erythroxylum tenue
CACTATACTGAATACTTAGATACTATAGATATAGATATTCCTTTCAATTCCACCTTCATTCTTGTTCTGGTTCTGTGTTGTGCGTGTTTGCTTGAAGTGCAGGTTATTATATTTGTGCTGAATCTGTGTTAGAGAAACTGGTCTCTAACAACCTCAAACACGCTTCTAAAGTAATATATGATGCAAAAGAGCTTAAAGTATATAAAAGAAATAAAGAGGAAAGATTAGTCAACCACAAGCTTTAATTTGGTGGGAAGAAGATTGAGAATTGAGCTGCACCAAAGATAAGGGCTGGAATTTAGATTGTGTTAGGATTTCTTATTAGATAGGAAGTAGTAGTAATTTAAATATGTTATTCTATTTTAGATATATTATCTTAGTTGCTTAGGACTTATATAATTTTTATTAAAATATGATTTAAATTTGTTAGGAACGCTTTCCTACTAGAATAAGGGTTTTAAGAACTTCTCTATAAATATATGTATATTCATCCCTTCAATAAGAAGCAATCTAAAATTTTTCTACAAACATGAGTTTTCAACTGAAAGCTGTCATGCGTTCTTTTAAGAGTGATTCTTAGACCTTAGAAGTGATTCATAGCCTTTTACTATCATTGTTTGTGTTTATCACTAAATTCCAGCAAAACTAACCTAAATTTCAGCCATCTCAAACCTAACTTCCAGCAATCTTAAACATAAATTCTAATCATATTAAACCCTGAAATCCTAAGCTTACATTTTCAGCAATCAAACCTTAAAATTCCAGCTACACAAAATCTGAAATTTCAGCATTCCTAGCCAAATTCAATCCTGAAACTTGATATTCCAGCAGTTTATTATAAGTCATATTTCCAAATTTTGTAATTTTTAGCTACTAGTTAATAATTCTTCTATTTGTCCTACATCAATTTGGTATTAGAGCTTTTGTTCATGATGGAAACACTTAGCAAAAGGACATGTAAAGGAATATTCAGGTAAGATTTATAGAAGGATTGTACCTTAATGACCCTCGATCATAAGGTGCTCTAAGAACTAGTCTAGAAAACAATATCAGACAACAAATTACACTAGATGGTGAGGGTGGAGAAAGTGAAATCCAAGACGAAGAGGCTAACACCAATCAACAACTAATGGGATTAGAAAATCAACACCCACAAAGAGATCCAAGACAAATAAACCAACTAGCAACACAGAAAGAGTGCATGCGAGAGGCCACAATAGAATTGAAACACACATCGAACTTGATGACATTATTAAGAAAGTTTTGTTGAAGCCCCTGATTTTGCAAGAAAGATGGATCCACACTTGTTCTTTGTCTGGACAACAACAATGAAAGATTTTTTTTGAATGGTACCACATGATAGAAGATTGAAAAGTTTGATTTGCAAAGATGAAACTAGTTGGACACGCTAAAATTTGGTAGAGATCGGTAGATGATGGACATCAAAAAGCAGGCCAGCCATTTATTGTTGATTGGGAAGAAATGAAGCTGAAGTTATCAGAAAAATACTTATCATTTCATTATCAGGAAGATCTTGAAGATGAACTCACAACCCTTAAATAAGGGATTATGTCTGTAGCTGAATACATGGAAACATTTGATGAACTTTCTATCCGATGTGAAGGAATGGAGTCGGAATGACAACTTATATCTCACTATAAAATGGCTTAAGGGCTGAAATTCATAAGGAGCTGATATTGCATTGGATTTATAGCCTTGAAGATGCATATCACTTGGCTTTAACAAGAAAAAGGGAATTGTGTTTGTGATGGTAGCGAGGAAAGTAACAGAAACAACACTTGAAACACCCTTTACCTTACCAAAGGAAGGGGGAGAATTGTTAGCTGATTTTTTAGACCTCACACTGGATGATATACCAAGTGAATTACCTCCTTTACGAGGTATTCAACATGCTATTGATTTGGTACGTAGATCTATTCAACCAAATCTTCCATTCTATAGCTTGAATCCTATTAAGAATGAAGAGCCGAAGAGACAAGTAGAAGAGTTACTGAAAAACGATTTTACTCAACAAAGTCTTAATATGTATGTAGTTTTAGCTCTACTGACTCCTAAAAAGGATAGAAATTGGCGAATATGTATTGATTGTCGGACAATAAATAAGATCACAATAAAGTATAGATTTCAATACCCCACCTTGATAACATGTTAGATATGTTGATTAGAGCTACTACCTTTACCAAGATAGACTTACAAAGTGGGTACCATCAAGTTAGAATCATACCTGGAGATCAATGAAAACTGACCTTTAGTACTAAAGAGGGACTTTATTAATGGTTGGTGATGCCATTTGGACTCTCTAATGCACCTAGCACTTTTATAACAGTGATGAATCAAGTGTTTTGACCATTTACCGGCAGATTTTTGGTGGTATATTTTCATGATATATTAATACACAGTAAGACTAAAGAAGATCACTTATTACATATACAACAATTATTGAGATTATGAGGCAAGAGAAACTCTATGTCAACTTAAAGAAGCGTTTTACCATGCAATCAAGTGTTGTATTTTTTGGGTTTTATTATATCCTACCGTAGTGTGGAGATGCATCCTGAGAAGATTAGGGTTATCCTTGATTGGCCTATTCCAAAGGACGTGCACGAGATAAGGAGTTTCCATGGCCTAGCAACATTCTATAGGCAATTTATTCATAATTTCAGCACCAAAATGGCACCCAGTATTGATTGCATGAAGAAAGGATAGTTTACTTGGTCAAAGGTAGCAACTAAAGCATTTGAAGAAATCAAGAAAAAGATGACCAAATCTTTTGTTTTATAACTTCCAGATTTTTCTAATGTATTTGAAGTTGTTTTATGCATCTCATATAGGAATTGGAGGCATACTCAGCCAAGAGGGACACCTAATTGTTTACTTTAGTGAAAAGTTAAGTGAAGAGAAACAACGATACTCAACCTATGACAAGAAATTTTATACAATAGTAAGTGCTCTTTACAATTGGAATCATTATCTCTTATATAAGGAGTTTATGCTATATTTGGATAATGAATCTCTTTAACACTTCAAGTCCCAAAAGAACTTAAACAAAAGACATTCTTATGGAGGAAATTTTTGCAGCAATTTAACTTTGTTATTAAACATTGAACACGAGTTGAGAATAAGGCAGCAGATGCATTGAGTAAGAAGAGTCATTTGCTTAACACTTTAGCGGTAAAAGTTATGGGGTTCGACAAAATAAAAAGAGATTATGTTTCAGATTGAGATTTGGAATAATCCATTCAGAAATTGTAGTTGGAAAAAAAGATCCAACACTTTCCTTTTGTGATCAATGATGACTATCTTTTTAAAGGAAATCGACTTTGCCTACCTAATACTTCTATAAGGGAGTATGTGATTTGGGGATTACACAGAGGAGAAGCAGGATATTTTGGAAGAGATAAAACCATCGCATTTATTGGCCCTCTTTAAAGTGGGACATGTTTAAGGTCATACGGCTATGTCGAACATGTCAATTAGCTAAAGGAAGGAAAGAAAATTCTTAATTATACACACTATTGCCTACGCCTCATGAACCATGATAGGGCATGTCTTGGGAATTCCTAAAACTATGAGAGGTTATGATTCTATTTTTGTGGCGGTGGATAGGTTTTCCAAGATAGGTCATTTCATTCCATGTTTCAAGACTTATGATATTGTTCATATTGCTAAAATTTTCTTTAAAGAGGTAAGTCTCCATGGACTACCTTTAACCATCATCTCTGATTGTGACGTAAAGTTTATGGGTTATTTTTGGAGGACTTTATGGAAAACATTGAACATTAAGCTTCAATTTTCAAGTTCTTTTTATCCCTAAACAGCTTGACAAATAGAGTTGGTGAATAAAAGCTTGGGGGACTTGTTAAGATGTTTGGTTGGAGATAATGTGGAAAATTAAGAACTAATTCTTTACAGGGCAGAATTTTCATACAGTAGTTCTGTAAATATGTCTACTAGTAAGAGCCCTTTTGAGATAGTTTCAGGAGTTCAACCAAAGAAACCTATTAATTGGTTCCGTTACCACAAACAATACGAGTTGGTGTTACTAAAGGTTTTACACATCACATAAGGGACATTTTTGTTGAGATATGACGAAAGATAATAATCAACAATTTGTCTTATAAAGAACATGTTGATCAACATCGTCGATTGGTGGAATCTAATGAAGGGGATATGATGGTGGTTAGGATCTGTCCAGAGCGTTGTCAAAAAGGAAACATATAAGAAATTTCATTAACAAAATGTTGGTCCTTATAAGATCATCAAGAAGTTAAGTGATAATGTATGTTTTGGAATTACTAAATGACGTGGTAATAAGTCCTATCCTTAATGTTGTGGACTTAACTATTTATGATGGACAGGATTAGCAGTCCCCTGTTGCAACTGTAAGAATTCCAGCTACTACTCATCTTAAAGAGGAAATAGAGGATGTTGATGAACAAATTGTAGCTACAAGAGATGGAGTATATTGACAAATTCTTAATTGGAAAGGAATACCAATTTCTGACAGTACTTGGATTCTAGAATTAGAATTTTAAAAGTTGAATCTAGACTTATGTGATTATTATTTGTCACATTTTACGTTGAGGATGACTTCGGACAAGCTGGGGAGAATTGATGCAAAAGAGCTTAAAGTATATAAAAGAAATAAAAGAGGAAAGATTAGTCAACAATAAGCTTCAATTTGGTGGGATGATGATTGGGAATTGAGTTGACATCAAAGATAAGGGTTGAACTTTAGATTGTGTTAGGGTTCCTTATTAGATAGGAATAGTAGTAAGTTAAATATGTTATTTTATTTTAGATATGTTATCTTAGTTATCTAGGATGAATAGAAATTTTATTAGAATAAGATTTAAATTTGTTAGGAACCCTTTCCTACTAGAATAAGGATTATCAAAACTTTTCTATAAATATATATGTATTATGTCTTTCAATAAGAAGCAATTTGAATTTTCTTTGCAAACTTAAGTTATACCCTAAGAGTAATTCTCAGTTTCCTACTATTCATTGTTTGTATTCCTCAATAAGTTCATACAAACCTAACCTAAATTCCAGCTATGACAAACCTAAATTTCAGCCATCAGAAACGTAAATTTTAGTCAAATTAAACCCTGAAACCCTAAGCCTAAATTTCTAACAATCAAATCTTAAAATTTCATCTATATAAAATCTGAAATTTCAGCAGTCTTAGCCAAAAGGATATTCTAGCGGCTTAATATCAGTAATTTTGTGATTTTTAGTTACTAGTTATTAATTCTTATATTTGTTTTACATGAATATATTTTGTAAACGAGAACTTGATTATAACGCGGGATTCGCTCTTAATCTAAGAATCACTCTTAGAGAATAGATAGCTTCACACTTCAATTCTAAAGATCTCTAAGTACATTAAAAATCATCCACCACCTCTAAAACTTAGTAGAAGTCAGATATAAAGGTAAAGGTATTAATCTAACTATGACTATTTCTAAACTGAAACTAAACTTTATAGATAGTAACTGGATAAACACCAACTTGAACTAATCTGCCTACATAAGAAAGAAATCTAAATTAAATAAAATTGTATTTTAAGTAAAAATCAACCTAATCTTCATTACTTGTCGATAAATGAAGGGATTTGCTTGTCATTCATGTTTATGTGCTTAAGACAACGACGCATTTGTTTATTAGATCCGTTGGAAGATGATTATTTGAGGAATTTTGCAGACTCTAGTAAGCTTTAATGCTTAATTTAAAATCAAGAAGCTTTCATAGGAGTTTATTTCTATTTGAATTCACATGCTTATTATGTTTTTTAAGCAACGATCCTGGTAGAAAAATTTAGACTTAAGGTTAACTGCTGCTTCATTCTCTTGAGAGATATAATTCAATGAATAGTGATCTAAAATGACAATAAATTGCTTTTGCATTTAGGACACTACCAAGAAATCTCCAATGGAGTTGATCAATGAAATTCCTCCTGTCAAGGTTGAGGGCAGGATTGTTGCTTGTGAAGGAGGTTAGCTTTTGCTTCGTTCTCTTTTTCGGTATCATTAAATGCACAATCTGTCATAAACTGCTAGCAATGTAACTTGACAGATCAATCCTGTCACATGTATTTAGAACCTCCTTTCCACTCAAAAGAATTTCAAGCTTGAGAAAAATGGAGCTGATCGACGTGGTTACCAATTTGTTTATGTATCATTTGTCATTTTCTGTTGTAGATACAAATCCTGCACTTGGTCACCCAATTGAGTTCATATGTCTCGACTTGAAGGAGCCAGCTGTTTGCAAGTATTGTGGGCTACGTTATGTCCAGGTTAATCATTATCACTAGGAACTCGATGCTGTTTTTTAGTTACTTTATCATCTGAAATGTATTGTGGATAGAGATAAATTGCTGCATTTATCATGTTTGGATTATTTTTTACTTTTAAGTTGATTAATGCATATGGTAATGATATTTCCATGTGCATAATAAGCTCGAGAATAATGATTTAGCTGAAACACGATCTTGCTTGCTTGTTGAATTTTGAGGAACACATTGTCATAATTTTGAGTTTTTATTGGTTTCTGTAATGTGTTTATAACGTCTAGAAATGGCAACAAGCGTGAATTTGGGGGTGGCATTTCCATTAATTTTTCTCAATCCTATCATGTTCCTGCCTGTCTCCAGTCTAAATAAATCACCAGTTTTCTTTTCAATGCCTGTGCTGTGTTCTTCTCTCTTGGGCGCAAATCCATCATCTTATTACTGGGCTAAATATCCATAAAGATGTCAAACTTGGATTTTTTGTGTTGGACAAGCAAAGGAATTTAGTGTAGGGCTAGCATCCACTGGACATTCGCCAAAAGTTACCTGAGCTAAGAGCACCGGGGAAATTATTTTAACTGGCTATTGACAATACCTAGACGGAGTGCCTGAAGGAACACTTGCTAAACTAGATTAACAACGAGACCTTGAATCTTCAAAGCAAGCTCTAGTCTAAATTCAAGAAATGGTAGTTTCCATTTAATATGGTCTTCCAGTCACTTGTGACACATTATTAAAAAGCACTATTAGAGACAGACGTTGCTGGACTGGTGATTATTTTGCCCATCTGTTACTCAGGTGCTTCCCTGCCTAGGATTTAAATCTTAATTAATGGACATGTAGATGCTCTTCTGGACCATTCGAGACACTTGAGAGTTGTGTTACGCTTTCATATTGTGTTCAACTCATTCCGCCTTGATCATTGAATGGCTTGCATTTAAGGAGGTATTTTTTCAATAGTGGTTGGGGCTGGAAATTTGAAAGATTGGTATTCATTGTGATTTTATTAAAGTATATCCATTTTCTCTTCCTAACATCTCATTTAAAGAGGTTTTCGTCAAATGCTTAATTTTTGGCAACTTAATTGATCGCACATATATTCATTGAAAAAAGGAGACTCCGTATGTACGGACTGATGCTTTACTCGGTTAAATTATTTGTTTTGTTAGTTAACTATGTGTTGTAGCTCTTATGAAAAGAATTATATAGCTACTGTTGAATTGACGATGTCCTGTAAATGGGAACTGTAAAAATTGTAATTGGATATTATTTTTCATCAGTCACGTAGACCGTAGACGGGTATTATTCTAAAACTAGATTTAGAATTGATATCATTTATGATTAGAAATAAAATACCAATTCTAATTCAATTAAAATTTACATATTCATAAATTCTTTAGCTAAAGAAATAGATGGGAGGATAAAATAAGTCATTTAAATATATTTTGAAGCAAATTAGACGTCATATTCAGTTGATGTGGGATTTTTGCAGTATATATTGTTGAATTGAGTGATAAAAGTAATAATAAGGTAATGAAGTAGATATCGTTCCAATATATAGCAATCAAGTTTACTGATTTATCAACAAAAAAAAAAAAATCAAGTTATCATTTTAAAAATAAAATGATAACGAATTAATATTTTTAGTAAACAAGATAATAGATAGTACAATAAGAAGTAAAGTACAAGTATGGTTACATGTGTTTAAAGCGCAGAAAAGTAGAGGGAATTTACAATCGATGGCCTCGTCAACTTGCAATTCCATGATACTAGCATTATTTGTTGGTTTGTATATGTATAATATTAATTTATTCAATTAAAAATATTTCTGTTTGTATTTAAATACTTAATATTAAAGATAAAATTTTAAATTGTCATTATATAATTAAAACCACAATATATTTATACTTATCAAATTCAAATTGAGTATACATGTTATTCTTAAATTATTTTTAGTTATAATTTTATCAATAAACAATATTATTGGGTCAATAAAGTTATCACATCTTAAGTTATTTTTAAAAATAAACATTTGAATTTTTATTAAAAATAAATTTACTAAATTGGTATGCTAATAAGGATCTGGAATAAAATATCACTTATGTATATATAGACGTCTATTTTATAATTAATTCTTATATTTGGTGTTTGTTCTTAATGGCATCTAAGATGATTGTCAATTATGTGGTTACAAAATTTAACAATTTTTCTTATCAATGTACTTAATTAAAAATAATCAATATAAGTAAGTATGAAGAAATTGCTTAATATAGATTGATCAAATAATTGAAAAATAATTTAAAGAAGATAGAGAGGAGAGAATGTAAACCGATTTATAGTGATTTGGCAAGTAAGTCGTACCTCTGTTCACCCTTAAAACTCTTTTTGAGATTTTAATTTAATTCCTTTTTTAAAGCAAAGAATAATTTGTATACAATCTTTCTCCGATAAATAGGAATCCTTATTACATTTTTCTTCCAAGATGAAGAGGAACGTCAATCTTACTTGTATCACCCCTAAATATAATTATTTATTACCCCAACCAAATATTAACAATTCAAAATACCTCACTTATCACTAGATAACTCAAAAATTATTCACTCACACAAATATGACACAATAATGTTCAAATTATTGAAAACTCTTTAAAATGTATATATAACACCCAGAACTTTTTTATGCTAAAATCAATGAAAAAAAACCTTTTTATAGTATTTTGGAACCTAAAATTGTTGTTAGATCAAGAACTAGCCTTTGCATCAGCTATATTTGATGCATTATATTAGCTAATTAGTATGCATTAAAAGCTCCAAAGTCTCTAGCCATTGGAATATTGGTCGATCAATACACACATTGATTGACCAATATATCAACCAATGTTACTACAACTCACAATACATCAAATTTAATGACTTTTAACTTATATAGGTCAGCCACTAATTCATATAGATTGACCAATTACCACAAAACACATTATTTTAACAAATTCAAATGCTTAAAACTTGTTTTTGAAATCTAAATATGATTAAAACACTTCCTAAAATGTTCCTTAAAGATTATTTTAATAATCAAAAGGCTTTTGTATTAAAATCAAAAGCTTCAATATCTTTTAATGAATGTAAAGACTCTTGAAATGAAGTAAGATGAAATAATTATACATATGAGCCTTTGGAATCATCAAATTAACAAAATGAGCTTGTAAATAATAATAAAAAATATGAAATGACCTTGTCGAGCCTTGATCTTCTTTTGTTTGTTTTGTTCTTCATTTCATTAGTTGCAAACTTCAACTTTTCTTTATCAGCTTCATTTACTATCTTCTTGTATTTATGGTTTCGTTTTGTTCCAAAATTTCTTTTCTTTAAAATAATACACATTAGTAGTAATTATGTTTTATTATCATCAAAACATCAATTGGAACCTCCCTTGGTTCAACATTTAGGATTATCAAACTATTTCATATAAAAACTAAAATCTTTTTATTCTATTGATGACGTATTTTATTTAAGATAACTTAATTAGTCATACTTGAATATAATATAACTTATATGGAAATACTTGAGTAAGTAAGAGAGGATATGTCACTTAAAAGTTATTCTTGATTAGTAGTGATTTGAGTAAAAGAATGTAGATTTAAAAGGAGATACAAAAGGTATATACATGTTTACCCAAGACTAATTGTGGAGAGGTATACATACGTCTTATCCATATTAGGAAGCTACACATTTTTAATGGTTCTGATTATAGCTACTAAACTAGTCATCTAGGTAATTCTTAAAATACCTTTAGTTATCTACCACGTGGATCATCCATACAACTGGTGTTCTCTAATTGATAGTTCTTTAACACAACAAAATGATCTCCTTACATGTAGGAGGTTTAACTAGATTCTCTAGTCTTGCTTAAGTTTTTTTGTTGTAGTGATTAACATCTCTGTTCAAAATAAGTTGTGCTCTGATCCACTCGACAAGCTCCTTATTTATTTGTGACAAATTCCTCTCCCATTTTTGAAAGCATATGTTGTTTCACTCTTTCCACATATAACATATGGTTAGTCTAAGGGCAATTTCTGTAATGACTCAATCTCCTTTCGTTAGTCTCCTATTCCTTTATAACATGCATATGATATGCATGTAGTCTCAATGTAGCATCCCACTCTTACAGGACACATACCCAATATTCTGAAGGATGTCCGAGTACGTATCCCACAAGGGTGATATGCTAGAGCAGTCACATTACTAACTTAATCACGGCATCATCATTTAAAATGTAATTATCATTATATTTAAAAAAACCAATTCCTCATTTTCATTTCATAAACCAAATATATATTGTAGCATTACATACTTCGACCTTATACATAATATTGAAGAGCTATCAGAGTCTATAGCTCTATTATAAAAATATGCTACATGCTACATGAATGAGGAACTATACAAAATTCAATCTAAATCCTTTAGTCTCAGCTATCCAATCTTTGAGCCATTTCTTCAATAAAAAAATCAGCACTAGATCTCTTCTAAGTTGTCTTAGACGCTAAGTTTGCTCTCTCTCGCACCTGAAAAGTCAACATTACAATTTTGGTGAGTTTTGCGAACTCAGTGAGTTAACCATCCTCGATGATTCACTCAAATCATATAACATATCAACTCATACAATCACGTAAGTCACATCATTTCATTTATCATCATATAGCATCACAAAACTCTTTTGTTCACAATTTTCACATTTCTTATTCAACACAACGCAACAATACATTTCAATCATTCAAAACATACATATTAAATGTATATGAAATGATCATGAGACTCACTTCTAGTTGTTATTGTTGTAACTGAGTGCCTGTAATTGTTCCATATCTATTGTGGATATCGGGCTTATTAATAACTGTCTCTTATTCGTTGGGGATATAAGGCTCATTATATATAGTGAACCTTTGGTTCTTAATCACTTTCTAAGCTTTAAGCTCTTTTTCACTTTCTAAGCTTTAAGCTCTTTTTTGGTGGCTATTGTAGTCACACAACCTTTATCTGTTCATGCATTAATGTAGTGAAATGCATCACATGTATTCAATCAATCAAATGTGCTAAATGTTATGCATTCATATTCACGATCACAATCTCATTCATATTTGTCAATGGACCTTGGTCCGACATTCAACATGTACGTTAAGAATCACTTATTTCGTCAAATTCATATTCAATGAGCACTTCCAATATGTTATTCATGCATCAAAAGCCTTCGACAGTCAATGTCCGGAATCAACACAATCACATTCACATAATAATTCAATACAGAATTTAAAACAAATAATTAATCAAGTGAGACCATCTAGGTTACTCCAGATAATTCACAATCACATTCGCATAATAATTCACAGTTTGCTCCAGATAGCTATTGCCTCAAAGTCCCAGCAACGTTTGGATGTTGTTGCTCTAATTGCTCTTCTATATCATGCAATACATATAAATTTACACATTACTAATTTGCACATTTTCATGAATACTTAATCATATACATATGTATATATGACATGTATAATGTATGCTTAATGACAATCCCAGGTATATTTTCTTAATTCACATCTTATGATCATTCATACTTCAAAACTCGTATATGTCTAATTTGAACTTAGGTTTACACCTCGATAATACAAACTTATTCCAAGTTCATCACTAAATCATGCACTACGGTTCATGGCTCAATACACTTGATTCTTATAACATCACCAATCAATCATTTACCAATCCTTTCCTAATGAATTCAGATGACCATGAAATTTGGTGGAGAGAAGTGTGTGAGGAGTTTGTGGTTCAAATTTCAATTCAATCGGAGGTCCAGAGAAGAAGTTATGGTCAAAAGAGTGAAGGGTGTTTAAAACTATCAAAAAGCATTACACCTTCACTGCTACGATCGTGCACTTCATGATGATTCCTCTCTGTCACGATCGTGCACTACCCAATGTTTTCTCTCTATCACGATTGTGCTTGTGCATGATCGTGCACCTGATAGCTCCTCTCTGTCACGATCGTGCTTGAGCATAATCGTGCAACTCTCCTGAGGTTTCCTTTCTGTCACGATCGTGCTTGTGCAGGATCGTGCACTACCTGATGGATTTTCTCAAAACAGATTTTTGAGTCAATTTTGTATGGCCATTTTGACAAAGACAAAGAGGTATTTAGGCAGAAGTTTGGTTTAGTATTTTGTAACTTATGCCTAAAATACTACAGACTGTTTCCAAACCGCAACAACACATTGTACTCAAATTCAAGCCAACTTTTGAAACCCTTAAAGATAGAATTACAATTCGATTCCCTCATAAAAAATATAGCCATATGTTTGTAGTTCAATCTAAACTTAAAATCATAACATTTGGATATGTATATATCAAGATATGGGTAAAATACATATGCATGTTTAGTGAAAACACTCCATCTAACATATTCTAGCACACTTCATCACCATTTTCCTCCCAGTTAATCTCTTTTCCTTAGTCTATCATTTCTAGCTATGTACTCATTATTTCCTCTTCATTCCCACTTCCATTTTAGCTCAATTTCAATCATAAACAAATCATAAATGTTGGACACCTCGCCCTCGTGAGTCACGAGCTTGACATCCTACGTGACATCTGAACGCGTGTCCCACAAGGATGGCGTGCCCCCACCAAGACAAACTTCAAGACAGCTTACCTCTACCATTTCCAAAAAGCTTTTATCACCTGGAGGGTCAAAAAGGACCAGAAGGTAGGTACAGATGAAACAAAATGAAAAAAAAAACAGACGCATGAAAAAAAGACGAATGGTTTTTCAAGACGAATGGGGAAAATTGCTATAACTTTCCCTATAGATATCTAATTTGTGTTTTCTTCAGATGGTTCGAAAGAAGACTTCAAGAGTTACAACTTTCATGAAGACCTCAAAGACAGATTCTATCTTCTGAAGGGTCAAAAATGGAACAGAAGATAGGTATAGACGAAAAGTAGACCAATGGAAAAAGACAGACGAATGGGAAAAATTGCTATAACTTTCCTTACATATATCTGATTAAGGTTTTCTTTATATGGTTCAAAAGCAGACTTCATGATCTACAACATTCATGAAGACCTCAAAGACAGATTTGATCTTCTGAAGGGTCAAAAATGGAACAGAAGATAGGTATAGACGAAGCCAAATGAAAAAGTAGACGAATGGAAAAAGTAGACGAATAAGGAAAATTACTTTCACTTTCCCTAAAGATATCAATTTAAGGTGTTCTTTATAGGGTTAGAAAGAGGACTTCAAGAACTATAACTTTTATAAGACCTTAAAGACAAATTCTATCTTTTGAAGGGTAAAAAATGGAACAAAAGATAGGTACAGACGAAAAGTAGACTTATGGAAAAAGATAGACAAATGGGGAAAATTACTATAACTTTCCCTAAAGATATCAGATTAAGGTGTTCTTTATAGGGTTAGAAAGTGTTGGAGTTATGTAAATATAGTGCCCTGGAAAGCAAGTGTATTTACATGTAACTTTATTTTCTTCAGTTACAGTTT
>JAOSBM010000006.1:13842395-13855115 GCA_027568955.1 Erythroxylum tenue
GAATGACACTTATTTTGAATAATTAAAATCTATCTAAAATGACTTTTATTTTGGATAATATTATTTTTTAGTCAGGGTTAAATGTGTCATATAAAATAATTAAATTCAATTATAATCTTATTAGATCTATTCCAAATAGTGTAATTGAATTCAATTCTAATACTATTAGATTTGTTCCAAACAGTGTAATTGAATTCAATTCTTATATCATTGGATTTGTTCCAAATAGTGTAAATTGAATTCAATCCCAACTTCATTAATATAATTGAATTCAATTCGAAGGTTTCCAAACAGCCCGTTAGTTTCTTTATTACGTTATGTCTGCGACCAAAAAGTTGGACTATTGCAATATGTATCAAAGATACAATCATATTATAACTCAAATCCTTGAAAATAACCCTCGTGAAGCATTAGCCTCAATTTGTCTTCAACCTCTACGTGCAGGTAAGTAGATGACCAGAAAATCTATCTCGTGTTATAATATAAACTATAAAATATAGAACCTGATGTAGCCGTTAGAACTCTTATGGATGCTATAGCAGATTACAGTCCCATTATATATCTATAAAACCACAGGAGATAGAATAATAATGTGAATTCATCTAAAACAGTGATAACTAGTATGGAAAGGAGAAAATCATTAAATAACCCACTCAAAACTTTCGTCGGACACTTTAAAGCATAATAGATTCATCCCAATTAACTTAAGCAAATATTGTCTTTTTCCTTCCTCAACGTTTTCCAGAACATTGCAAACACAAACACACCATAGACAATCCAAAACAATTGCAAAAACACCTCAAAAACTCCTAGATTCGAACATATATGCCAACACAGGTTATACGAAAAATCACAAAGAACAAAGGCTGAATGATTTACCTCCACCGAAGGATACAATGATAGTGGCCGGAGAAGACAAACGAACACACACGCCGACGAGCAGAAGACGAATCAACTACAGAGAAACGGAAGGAATCGACGACAAAAAATGAAAATGAAAATGAAAATGCAGGGGAGAGGGAGGGGGTTCTTCGGGTAGGCTAAATACGTTGAAAAACGACATCATTTGGTGTTAAAGTAAACAACGTCATTTTTGTTATATTGAAAACATTGAAGCTGAAAGAAACGATGACGTTTACTCTAAAATTTACCGACGGAAACATTTTTGTTGGTAAACCTAAAATGTTTTTATTCCGATAAGCATTCCCACCTCCTTTATCGACGAGAATCTTGTACTGTCGCTATATTTTGTCGGGATAATTTTTCCTCTATTTTTACCGACGGATACTTTTACCATCGCAAAACGTAATCTTTCCTAACAATGTTACCTGCGAAAAATCAATTTTTGTCAGTAATTTGCTATGGTTTCTCTTCCGTCGGTAACTTTCCATCGGTAATTACTAATTTTCTTGTAGTGATTCACCATACTCATATTCTTTGGATCTCATTTACATTCATAAAAACATCTTTATACTATTAACATCTCATATTTTACACTTATCCTTGAACATTTTCATGATAAAAAACCTCTTATCTCACACACATTGTTACTCTAAATCTGGAATTTCAACAAGTTAAATCTATACATTCACCAAACTTTTTCTACCAATATATTTTTATACATTTACTTAATTCTCATTCATAATTACCCCATATTCTTCAATGCTCATTCATCCATACCTCATTCACATTTCTCATGTTCTTAAGATCATGTTTGCATTAAAAAGAACTCATTTATTTTTTTAACAAACCATAATTTTCCAGATTTGTACTCAATACATCAAAACAGTCCATTTTTTAGATAATGACATCAATTAACTACATAAACTTATCAAGATATCTTCTGGACAAACTGTTCATAGAAGCATTAATAAGACATCAATAATCATTTTTCATGTTCTATACTTTAACTAATTTGAGCTCTAAAGTCTCGAAAAATCAGGAAATAATATAAGGTTCCTAAACAGGGGTCTCTCACAGGCAGTATTAAGAAAACAAGCATAACTCAAACTCTAGTCACTATTTTATCAAGAAACTTTCGCAAAAGTCAAGATAAGACCAATATCTACAACTTTCATTCTTTGAGTTTCTTTAAATTCAGGACCTAAAGATATGTAAGATAGATCGAAAGAGGAAGATAAAATTGAAACTAGAATTTCGACCTACAACTCTAATTTTTCATATTCAAGAACACTTCAATAACACATATCTTTACCATTAATCCACTTTCATTTATACTTGAAATCCCAACTTAAATCATCCATACAACAGTCCATAGAATACCATTTTTGTATATGTAAAAACAGACCAGAAGAGTCTCCATTCATTCTCCATTTTCTAGCACATCTTCATCATCAACATCATACACAATCTATCCCAATTCAATCATAATAATATTTCTATTATAACATGCCATAAAGAGCAACACTTTACTTACTTATTTAGATTCAAATTCTAGCTCAATTCATCAAGTTAACCTAGCCCTCTATGTATGGAAGATCATCACAAATTCAAGGTGGGATTAGATGACTTTCGGCTATTATAAAACAGCAACAACCAGTTGTTCTTTAGCTATTTTGTGAAGGGTAAAAGCGTCTATTTAGTGTGGTAATTTGGCATAGCTTTACGAAGAACACAAGAAGGGGAGATAAAAGCAAGTTTCAGTAGTAAGAGATGAGAAGAGAAGAAGAACGAGCTAGGCTGAAACAACACTCTAGAAACGTTACTCCTAAGGTGCTAGGTGTCATCTAATTAGTTTGACATATGTTTAAAGGCATGTCCTCCATTTATCATGTAATCATGTTGCCATATGTCACCAATAAAGCTAGGTCATATGTCATGTAATCACAGCTGCTAATTGTCATCAACTTACTAATCCATTTGTCACACAATGATCAATGCCAAATGTCACTCAATTATAGGCTTAATCATTCTAATTTCCATGTATCAATTGTTCTTACCACTTGGCATTTTTCCTAGACCAAATGTACACTAAATTGCTCAATTTTCCAATTATATCAATTAATTCCAAATTTACTACTTGTAATCAATCAAACCAAAATTAAAGGCATAAATGTTTCACATTCACATCATGAACATTTTAATCTTTTCATACCCCAAAATGAGTCAATTTAGTGTGTATACACTCCTTACAATAAGTAAAAATTCATAATTCATAATTCATATATGTATGCTAATGATATGCATGTGAATCAAATGTAATTCATGAATTTCCAATGACAACTAAAGCTCTCACCGTCAATATGGAGAATGGGTTATTATATAATGTCCATTTCACAGCGCAATTTTGCAAACAGACGTGGAGGACCGAAGGGAGAGAGTCTACCTACACATGCTAGAGGATCTATTCCCCACCAGGAGCATACAGAGAAACTTGTAACTAATTTTTTTTACTTTGATATATTTCAATTTAATTTGATGTGTGAATTTTGGGATAAAAATATATGTGTATTATGGAGAATGATAATGTTATAAATGTCTAGTGCCATATAAGGCAGCGTTGTTGAGTTACTTTTTTTGTTTAACGTGGGTATATATCATAAACTTTGCCGAAATTTTTGAAAATTATAGTTCACTTATAGGATTTTATTCTGAATTCTGATGCAAGAAAAGTCAATGGGTAGGAAGCCTACACTCCGTCAGCTCTTTTTGCATACTCACACTAAGAAACATGATGATGTGACCTTCGTCAATACCCGATATAGAGAACTTAATCTACGTGAAATTTTTTCTTTAATATTGATTCTTAATAATTATCACTTATTAATATAAACAGTGCCTCCTGAGTGGACCAAATATAAGGAAGCATTCAATGATAGTCTCATCACTCTAAAACTGTTGATGAGAGTCAGACATATCTTAATATAGTGAGTGGTAGGGACCGTCGTGGAAGGATTTTAGGCTTAGGTTTATTTTGCGAATACATGCTATTCGCAATCCTCTACGTCCAGTATAGCTACATTTAGTAGGCGGTCTACATCCAATGATTAGAGAGTCATTCAGCTTGAGAGCACAGTAAAGAGGCTAATGGATTGCATAGCTGTTGGGCCACAAATTTTTATTTTATTTTATTTTATTTTATTTATTTATTTATGGATTTATTTTTATTTTATTTTCTTAGAATTTAGTCATTAATTTAGCAAGAATAAGTAGCAAGTAGAATTTAGAATAGAAATGTTAGAAGTATAGTGGGGTATTTAATGGACTAAGGAGTTAATAGACATTAGGTTAAATGAAGAAGGGCAAAATGGGAAGACTAAGACAAAATGTAGTCTTGAAGAAGAAGAAAATCGTGAGAAGAGAGAAAGAAGAGAGAAAAACGTGGGAAAGAAGAGAAAAAAAGAAGAAAATTTGTGGAAGCTAGGAGAAAGAAGAAGAAGGAAGAGAAACCAACTTGTTTTAGGTAAGTTTCATCTTTTCTTCTTATTTGGGATAGAAAAAGAAGTAGAGAAATGAGTTTGTGTAGGAGGAAAGAAGAGGACCCATTTGATTTTTCATGGATTTCTAAACTAGGTTTTAGTTTCTAACCTAGATAAAATATGGCTAAGTTAAGTCTAGGCTCAATTTTATTATTTTGATTATTGAAGTTTTATGAATTTTCCATTTGAATGTTGGGTTGAATGAGAATTTGGTTTGTTTTAGGAGACCAAGAAAATCCTATCCAAGAGCAAGAGGAAAGGCACAATTGAACTTGGAATTTCAAGCAATTTAGGTGGGTAATATGTTTATGGTTATTGTTGAGATGATCAAATTGTTTACTTGTGTGTGTGGATGCTTAATTGTTTGCATTTGAATTGTTATGAATGTTGGAAAATGCATTATGATGTATTATCATGTCATGTCTTGAAAGATGTATGACATTTTGTATAATCAAAGAGGAAAAAGCATGAAAGCATGAAAGTATGAATATGTGATGAAATGAATAGAACATAAGAATTTGCTTATGTTTGGGCAAGAGAGAAACCATTTCGTTTATCATGTGCACGTTAACTTAAAGCCTTCTCCCGGCTGCCCGCTTGTCGCATATGAGCTCCTTAGAAATGGACTCATTTTGATCATGGACATTTCGGTCCATGGGACTCCTAAGCCATTTGTTTGTGCATTTCATCTTTGAATTATCAAGTATGACGCATAATTGAGTGTTATGTTTTGATGCTTAAATGTACATGATATGTTTTATGTCATAGCATCCTTAACAATGAATCTTTGAGTTAGAATTGTTGATGGATTAATTGCTAGATTAAGATAAGATATAGATGTGTGTGTGTGTGTGTGTGTATTTATATATATATATCTATGTATATATGCTTGATTGTGTGGCTTGTTACCAATGGCTATAAATGTATTAGCCATTGAGCTTCGCAGCTCAACCTATTATTTTTCACTCCTTAGGTGCAGAACGAGACGATTATTAATCCTTGCTAAGCATCGGCGAAACTCCAAGAATACTTCAATTTGTAACTAATTAGTTAGTGACTTTATTTTGGGTAGCTTTAAAAGTATATCAAACATAAGCATCCATTTGTATTTTGTATTAAGGTATTGATGTGGTTGATATATGTAACTAAAGCTATGTTCAATCTCCATTTTATTTTAGTAATGAAACTAAGAATTGAAGAACTTCTTTGTATATGTTTGTATTAATCTTTTGGTTGAGTTGTTAATGGTTGTTGAATTTGAATGTGGAAAAATTAGTGTTTGATAGTTGGGTTCTGGGTTGCGGAATTGAAGGTTTCGCCGCGGCGAAGCTAGACTTTGATTTGCCAACTTCGCCATGGCGAGGCTAGATGTTCGCCACGGCGCATTTTTTTCGAAAGGTTTTCGGTTGATTTGGAAACTTTGTCGTGGCGGAGCCAGACTCTTTCACTGCGGCGTATTTTTCCCGAGAGGTGCTTGGGTTTGATCTAGGAACTTTGACGCGGCGAAGTGCGTGTATTTTTCCAGAATGGTGCGTTTGCTCGCCCTTGAGACTTCGCCGCGACGAAGCCAGAGGTTGGTAGCGACGAACTTCTCCCGAAAGGTTCTTGGAAGTATTCTTTAGTTTCGTTGCGGCGACACTGCCACTGCTGACACTAACATTTTCCTTTCAATTGAAGTTTTCAACTTTCCTCACGCGTGATCTTTACCCAAGCGCCTCAACTTGTCGCCTCGGGATAAGTAACGGGACTAGGGCCCAACATCTTTTGGTATCAGAGCTTAGGCTTTTTAAGGATTCCTAGGCTTAGAATACGTAGTGGTATAAATTATTATGATGTGTGATTAATTATTTGCATTATCGAATTGATTGATTGCATTAAGAGACATGAATATCATATATACATGTAGGAAATAAGATTAAAATGAAATATAAGCTAAACTATTAGTGTTTAAATTAAAGGAGTAAGATACCACCTCGTAGAAGGACACGAGAATTTTTGCAAAGATCTATTGCACCTAACTTGCCACTAAGAGAGGAGGGTACTGATGAGTCTAGAACTCCAAGAAAAGCTGAGGCTTCTGTAAGGCACGGTAGTTGGCCCTCTTGATCACAGATGCAGGAGTCGCCTCTTCTATAGAAGCAAGTACCTACTCGCTTAGATCCTAGACTATTCTAGGCCTTTACTTAGGCTTTTGTCTAGGCCATGGGCCAAATGCCACAATCTTCTACTCTAGCCCTAGTTAAGAAAGGAAAGTAGTTTGATAAGCTTAGGAAGTATGGGGTAGTGGACTTTTATGGAATCACTGATCCAAAAGAAGTTGAAATATGGTTGAGGAAGATAGAACGGGTATTGGAGCAAATGGACTGTGAGGATGATGAAAAGGTTGAGTATGCTGCAAGCTTGCTATAGGGAGATGCTCTACATTGGTGGGAAAGTGTGCTAGGGAGTTAGATGAAACCGCCAGTGTTAACATGGAAGGATTTCCTAGCTGCCTATAATAAGAAGTATTTGTCTGAGGTGTATATCCAACAAAAGTAGAGGGAATTTCTGAGTCTCACCCAGAGGGAGATGACAGTGAGTGAATATAAGCACAGAATTAGACAACTGTCCCGATATGTAGCTGAGATGATGATGAGCAAAGGGGCTAAGTGTCATAGGTTTGAAGAGGGATTGCATTTGGCTATCAGAGAAAAAGTGGTGGTGCAAAATTTCTGTGACTTTCAATAGCTAGTTGAAGTAACATTAAGGGTTGAGAATGTGGAGAACAAAAAAAGTGTCGTGAACAGAAAAAGAAAAGGAAGAGAATAGTTCAGGAGGGGAGGTGGTACCTCTATGTCATAGAGGAGTGCCAAGACTTTCCCTGTACAGTCTGAGGAGAAGAGTAGTGGTGCAAGCAGGTCCAGACAGATGAGAACAGTTTCTCATCAAGCCTCAATGGTGGGAGGCAGTAGAAGGGGAGAGGGGGATAAGCCACCTGTTCCTAAGTACGACCATTGCGGCAAATTCCGTAAGGGAGAATGCTATAGATTGAATGGAGCTTGTTTCAGCTGTGGGGAAAAAGGGCACATAGCTAGAGAGTGCCCGTAGTATGCAAGATGACAAGGAACTCAGATGCAAGCTCCGAAAAGGGTTGAGACTGTGTGAAACAAGACTGCAACTGAGGTGGGTAGTTCTGATGCAACCAAGAAAGTGAATCCTCCAGGGAGACCGAGGGGGAAAGCATCAGCTAGAGTGTTTGCAATGACAAGGAAGAAGGAAGAAATAGCTCTGGAAGTTGTGATTGGTACAGTTAAATTATTTGATGATGATATTATTGTTTTGGTTGATCACGGGTCCACTCATTCATTTGTTTCGTCAAGTAGAATTGTGCATGGTAGAAGTTTGAGCCCATTAGATGGCCTTTGATGGTTAGCACCCCAATTAGCCAATGCATTATTATTAGTCAAGTTTATAGAGATTGTGAGATATATATTGGTGGAGAACAATTAGTGGTGGATTTAATTCCATTGAAGATGGGAGGATTAGATGTGATTTTAGGCATGGATAAGTTAGAAAAGTATAATGCCAATTTAGATTGCAAATAGAAGACAATAGAGTTTGAGTTGGACAAAGATAGAAAGGTGATGTTTATGGGGGAGAAGAAAGCAAGCCCGCCTAGAATTATTTCGGCTCTAACAGTAGAGAAAATGATGAGGAAAGGATGTGAAGCATTTTTGGCATATGTGGTAGACACGAAGGTAGATGGAGGGAAGTTAGAAGATATTCCTATGGTCATAGAATTCTCGAATATCTTTCCAAAGAAATTACCAGGACTACCACCACCTAGAGAAATTGAGTTTCCTATCGAGCTTCTTTCAAGTACTACACCGATATCAATTCCACCTTATAGAATGGCTCTGGCAGAATTGAAGGAACTTAAAGAGCAGTTAGAAGAGTTGTTGGAGAAACGCTATGTTAGGCCTAGCTCTTTGCCTTGGGGAGCTCCGGTTCTTTTTGTGAAGAAGAAAGATGGATCATTGAGAATGTATGTGGATTATAGGAAGCTTAATCATGACACTATCAAGAATAGATATCTGCTTCCACGCATAGATGATTTATTTGATCAATTGCAAGGGGAAAAAGTTTTCTCCAAGATAGATTTGAGATCAGGTTACCACCAGTTGAGAATAAAGGAGTCCGATGTGTCGAAGACCGCTTTTAGAACACGATATGTCCTTTGGACTAACGAATGTCCCTGCAGCCTTCATGGACTTAATGAATAGAGTCTTTAAGCCTTTCTTGGACTGATTTATCATAGTCTTTATTAATGATATATTGGTTTATTCCAAGCGTGACAAGGAGCATGAAGCAAGCCCGCCTAGAATTATTTCGGCTCTAACAGTAGAGAAAATGATGAGGAAAGGATGTGAAGCATTTTTGGCATATGTGGTAGACACGAAGGTAGATGGAGGGAAGTTAGAAGATATTCCTATGGTCATAGAATTCTCGAATATCTTTCCAAAGAAATTACCAGGACTACCACCACCTAGAGAAATTGAGTTTCCTATCGAGCTTCTTTCAAGTACTACACCGATATCAATTCCACCTTATAGAATGGCTCTGGCAGAATTGAAGGAACTTAAAGAGCAGTTAGAAGAGTTGTTGGAGAAACGCTATGTTAGGCCTAGCTCTTTGCCTTGGGGAGCTCCGGTTCTTTTTGTGAAGAAGAAAGATGGATCATTGAGAATGTATGTGGATTATAGGAAGCTTAATCATGACACTATCAAGAATAGATATCTGCTTCCACGCATAGATGATTTATTTGATCAATTGCAAGGGGAAAAAGTTTTCTCCAAGATAGATTTGAGATCAGGTTACCACCAGTTGAGAATAAAGGAGTCCGATGTGTCGAAGACCGCTTTTAGAACACGATATGTCCTTTGGACTAACGAATGTCCCTGCAGCCTTCATGGACTTAATGAATAGAGTCTTTAAGCCTTTCTTGGACTGATTTATCATAGTCTTTATTAATGATATATTGGTTTATTCCAAGCGTGACAAGGAGCATGAGGAACATTTACGAGTTGCCTTAAAGACACTAAGGAAAAAGGAGTTGTATGCCAAATTCGATAAATGTGAATTTTGGCTAAGGGAAGTGGTGTTTCTTAGACATGTAATTTCAGAACAAGGAGTACATGTGGATCCTAGGAAAATAGAAGCTGTAGTTCAATGGGCAGCACCCAAGAATATGGCAAAAGTGAGAAGTTTTCTGGGCTTGGCAGGATATTATAGAAGGTTTGTTAAAGGATTCTTTATGATAGCTGCTCCAGTTACCAAGTTATTAAGGAAAAAATCAGAAGTTTATTTGGAACGATGAATGTCAGAAGAGCTTTGAGGAGCTTAACCACAGATTGACAAGTTCTCCAATTCTTACCTTGCCTATGGGAGATGA
Organism: Erythroxylum tenue; assembly: GCA_027568955.1. Taxonomy (NCBI): domain Eukaryota; kingdom Viridiplantae; phylum Streptophyta; class Magnoliopsida; order Malpighiales; family Erythroxylaceae; genus Erythroxylum; species Erythroxylum tenue. Next base: position 13,852,266 of record JAOSBM010000006.1, read on the forward strand.
GGGTTATACAGTTTATAGTGATGATTCAAGAAAGGGTTTGGGTTGTGTGTTGATGTAAGGAGACAAGGTAATAGCTTACGCCTCGCTGCAATTAAAGCCTTATGAATTGAATTACCTGACCCATAATCTAGAACTAGCAGAAATTATTTTTGCTTTGAAAATTTGGAGACATTATCTGTATGGAGTTCAGGCGAGGATTTTTACAGATCATAAAAGTCTCAAGTACTTACTGAGCTAGAAAGAGTTGAATTTAAGATAGAGAAGGTGGTTAGAGTTACTTAAGGATTATGACTTGTTAATTGAATAACATCTAGGAAAGGAAAATGTAGTGGCTGAAGCCTTGAGTAGGAAATCCTCCATAGCCCACGTTCAGACAATTTATCTGCCATTGTTGGAAGAGATGGCTAAACTTAGAATAAGTTTGAGACAGGAGGAATCTGATTACTTTATTCCTAATTTCATAGTGAGACCAATAATCAGGGAGAAAGTTAAGGAGTTACAAGCACAAGATGCAGATTTGAACAAGCTCCGAGAAGAAATTAAGAATGGAAAGAAATCTGAAGTAGTAGTGAGGGATGATGGACTTATGGTTGTAGGAAATAGACTTTGTATTCCGAATGTTAAGGAAGTACAGGATGAGATGCTCGGCGAGGCACACAATGCGCCTTATGCCATACACCTAGGTAGCACCTGGAAAATCCTAGAGATTTAAAAGATCATTTCTGGTGGAAAGGCATAAAAAAGGATGTAGCAGAATATGCAAGCAAGTGTCTAGTGTGTCAGCATGTCAAGGCTGAACACTAGGCACCTTCAGGCAAGTTAAGGCCGTTGCTTATTCCTAAATGGAAGTGACAAAGGATAACCATGGATTTTCTGATGGGTTTGCCCAAAACCAGTAGGAAGCATGTTGCTATATGGGTTATTGTTGATCATTTGACGAAGTTAGCCCATTTTGTAGCAATTAATCAAACGGATTCTCTGCATGTGCTAGAAAAAAAGTATATTGATGAGATAGTGAGACTACATGGGATTCTAGAATCTATAGTTTCTGATAGAGATCCTCAGTTTACTTCGAGATTTGGGAAAGTATGCAAGAAGCTCTAGGGACCAAGTTAAGTTTTAGCACTGCTTTCCATCCCCTAACAGATGGTCAATCTGAGAGGACCATTCGCACCCTTGAAAGAATGCTTAGGGAATATGTGATGGATTTCAAAGGTGTTTGGGATGAGCATTTGCCATTGGTCAAATTTGCTTACAATAATTCATACCACTCGAGCATTCAAATGGCTTCTTATGAAGCCCTGTTTGGAAGAAGATGTAGAACTCCTATATGCTGGGATAAAGAAGGAGAAAGGAAATTAATAGGACTAGAGTTACTTCAGATGACAGTCTACAAGGTCAATCTAGTTAGGCAAAGGCTTTAAGTAGCTCAAGATAGAATGAAAAGTTATACTGATACACATCGAAAGGAAATGGAGTATGAAGTTGGTGAGAAAGTCTTTCTTAAGACATCTCCCTGGAAAAGAGTCATGAGGTTTGGCAAGAAGGGCAACTTGAGCCCAAGATATGCGGGTCACTACGAGATTGTTTAGAGGATTGGATCGTTAGTCTATAGGTTGGCGCTGACACCAGAATTGTCACAATTACATGATGTCTTTCATGTTTCCATATTGAGGAGGTATAGATCAGATCCCTCTCACATCATTCAGACCATTGAGGTTCAGTTGAGAGATGATTCGACTTATAAGGAGACTCTAGTGGAGATTTTGGACACTAAGGAAAAGGTCCGCAGGAACAAAACGGTTCAACTAGTAAAAGTCCTTTGGAAAAACCATTATACTGAAGAGGCCACATGGGAGCCCTTGAAGGCCATGAAGGAGAAGTATCCACACCTCTTCAATGACTCAAGTAAGAATTTCGAGGATGAAATTCTTTAAGGGAGAGAATTATTGGACCTTAAAATTTTCTTTTATTTATTTTATTTATTTATGGATTTATTTTTATTTTATTTTCTTAGAATTTAGTCATTAATTTAGCAAGCATAAGTAGCAATTAGAATTTAGAATAGAAATGTTAGAAGTATAATGGGGTATTTAATGGACTAAGGAGTTAATAGACATTAGGTTACATGAAGAAGGGAAAAATGGGAAGACTAAGACAAAATGTAGTCTTGAATAAGAAAGAAGAAGAAGAAAATCGTGAGAAGAGAGAAAGAAGAGAGAAAAACATGGGAAAGAAGAGAAAAGAAGAAGAAAATTTGTGGAAGCTAGGAGAAAGAAGAAGAAGGAAGAGAAAACAACTTGTTTTAGGTAAGTTTCATCTTTTCTTCTTGTTTGGGTTAGAAAAAGAAGTAGAGAAATGAGTTTGTGTAGGAGGAAAGAAGAGGACCCATTTGATTTTTCATGGATTTCTAAACTAGGTTTTAGTTTCTAACCTAGATAAAATATGGCTAAGTTAAGTCTAGGCTCAATTTTATTATTTTGATTATTGAAGTTTTATGAATTTTCCATTTGAATGTTGGGTTGAATGAGAATTTGGTTTGTTGTAGGATACCAAGAAAATCCTATCTAATAGCAAGAGGAAAGGCACAATTGAACTTGAAATTTCAAGAAATTTAGGTGGGTAATATGTTTATGGTTATTGTTAAGATGAGCAAATTGTTTACTTGTGTGTGTGTATGCTTAATTTTTTGAATTTGAATTGTTATGAATGTTGGAAAATGCATTATGATGTATTATCATGTCTATTAGCCCCGAAATTTTTTTTTAAAATAAATTATTTATTTATTAGTTAATTAAGCATGATTAGGTTAATTAAGCATGATTAGATTGAATAAGTAGCATTAATGAG
>JAOSBM010000006.1:13859587-13871124 GCA_027568955.1 Erythroxylum tenue
GAAAAACAATTTATTTATATTTTATTTATATAGAAATATATACAAACAATTAAAGAATACTTTTTTCTATTTTCATTAATAAAATTTTTATTAAATTTTTATTTTATTATTAATTATATACAATTTATTATTAATAATATAAAAATATTATTTTTAGGGTAAGGAGAAATATTATAAAAATATTATTAATTAAATACAATTTTTGTGGACCATAATAAATGAGTCTGGGGAAAAGGGGGTTAGGGTTAGAAGAAATAATTGGTATTAAGAAAAATTATTGAGGGTATATTAGGTAGTATGTATTTATTATTTTACATTTCATCGTAAACGCCCTAAATCGGAGGTTTCTTATTTTCACTATTTAGGATGACATGGAATGTAACATGAAACCCTCCGCTTTCAACTCATTTCGTTCTATTCCATTATGAAACCCTCAACCAAACGATAGAAGTGTATTACGTTCCATCTCATTTTATTACCAACCCCTCAACTAAACAGGGCCTTAGCCTCCCCTAAATTAGTTATATGGTCTAGCCAATTAGGAATGTTTATCCTAGTTATAATATTAATTTGTTGTTTTATTTCCCTTATTAATGGCAAACCACAATTAACATCATTGGGGAATACATCTTAGAAATCCTTCAAATGTTAATATTGTTAGTCTTAAAATAAGACTCTTTATACATGATTACAACATAGCTTGATTATAATAGAAAATTCTGTTAACGTCATTCTCTAGCATAAAATCTCACTCACTTAATTGCTTTTTGATTAACAAGCTTTTTCTTCTTTTCCCTTAATTTTTTCCTTTTTTATTTCTCATTCTCATTGTTTAGCTGACTCTTCTTTCAAGAACTCTGTCCTCTTATGTAATATCAAATGGGGAAGTTTATTCGGCAATTTCCAATTTTACTAAAATTGAGTTAAGTTCGAACGTAAAAAGACATAAATGAAATGGGTTTTTTTCCTTCATTTTGCTTGGTCAGCACATTAGAAACAAAGGCGTGCAAAGGCTTCCTAAGGCTGGACAGAGATTGGCCCTCGAATGCAAAGGCCAAAAGGAAGTTGCAATCAATAGGATTTTCTAACCCTCTCTTTCCGGCTAACCTAGCCTCGTCCATCTCTCGGATCAACAAGAGGTAGTACAAGAATATTCACCTATTATCCATCAACTACGCCTTTCACGATGGGGAATAATCTTCATCGTTGAGAGGGAAACAGCCTGACAATTACTAATTCATGGTTTGGCATGTAACAAGCTACAATTTATGAACAGCTCGATTTCACTGTTCATGCTCCTTATTCCTCAACATCGTCTTGTTCTGATTATCTCCTATTTCCTTACACTACAATCTGCACTCCGTCTGTTTCTTTCTTCTTTACCTCATTTGCTGACCTTGTCTTTGCTTTTTCCTTCTTGTCTTCACCTATTGCACTAATAATCTTGACTCCTTTCTTCATCTCATATCCTTCATCTTTGCTTTCCTATTACCTCATCTATTTATGATTTCTTAGGAAACTCTCTTCCTTTCTTCATCTTTGCTTTCCTATTACACACGCCTGGTCCTTCAACATCAGGAGCAATCTTGATGATCCGACCCGCTGAACAGCCTAATCTATCATCTAGGGCAACAAGTCTTAAGATCTAGCTCGTATATTCTCATACGGAAGGTAAATCTGATCCTCTTGTTCGTTAATCATGACCCCTTTAGAAATTAAAGTAAAGTACAATGATGAGTTATGATGGCTGCTATAAAAACAAAATAAATAATATACGGACTCAACAAGGCAGCTACACAACCTACTACTACCAAGCTTACTTCATGTCCTTGGTTTAAATTTGATTATCCAAAAAGAACTGAAGCAGAAAGTAATACATCTAAAATTTCTGCAACACCGTCTGAAAACTCAGAGGTCTTGTATGAATTAATCCCTAAGTCATCATTGTCCACGAAGAAAACATCGAATAAGCTTCTGTCAATGTGAAGACTTTTTAAATCCAACAAAAACTACTCTTTTAAATGCAACTAGGCTTTCCTCTAGTTCTGTCCATCCTATCTAATATTTAAAAAAATTAAAGTTCCATATTTAATGTGTATTTAGCTTAAAAAAAGAAGTCCAGATGTTGTGTAAAATCTAAAAATGCATAAATCAATAAATATTGAAAATTATAACTTGTTTTAATTATGATTATTTTAAAAGTATGCCATATGCTATACTGGCTTAACTATCTAACTTTACTCCTCTATATTCCGCTCTTTTTTTAGTTTAAATTATTGTAATAAGGTCAATAAATCCAGACTTTGACACAATACAGTAGACATGCTGAAAAACATTCCTGGTGAAATTTCACATCTACATACAATTATAATTTTGGGACACGAGCATCTACCCCCACTTGCCGCAAGCTAGATCGGATACCCGCTCTACGCCCCTAAACGAACAACTTCCACCGAATGGAAAGTTAGCTCTCTTGCAGGACAAATACTTCAGAAGTGATTAAATGAACAGAGAATGCGGATAATCAACGACTAATTTTGCCTGGGCACGATTACTACAATCAGCTCCTCGAATGGCTGTTCCAGAACATGTTACAATCATGTGAAAGTGGCTGTACCTTTCAAATTGTCACATTTCACCAGTTTGTATTCACATCCATATCTCAAATACAACACAAACAGCTCCTTCCCCCATCTGCTGCCGCTTCCATAAATCTCTACGATGCACCACAAACTTGACATACAGAATGGTGGGTCTGCCCCTGCCAACTCAATGCCATATATTTTGTTCATAACGTTGAATATTTGCTTGAAATATGGGATATATGATGCCAAAGCAAGTCATAATAGATTGAATTTCAAATGTCTGTGTTGCAGGCCGACACTATTGTTCTTTGAAGTCCTTGGTTTCTGACAGTTGCTGTGTCCTGCATAAGATGGAAGAGGGTAAGGTATTTGATTTTAAGCGATTATTGTGGTTGTTCAACGATATATTATGGAGCACAGATGGATAGATATTTATAGGATCAACAGAAAGACATTACCTAACACTTTGAAGGTAGACGAACAGAATCTTGATTCCCATTTTTCACTTTTTGAATAAATATATCCAAACTTGTGGCATCAGTTCAAAAATGTATCATAAAGTGCTTGCCTCTTAAAATATTCAAGGTTTCAAGCAGCAGGGCAGAAATTGCCAACCAATTTGTGGATTTTTACGGAAGTAGAAATTCACTAGATGAGGGCAATGACTTGCAAAAAGTAGGAAAGTTTTTGTTTTGCGCATCAGCATCTCAAGATTTAAGCTATCTATAGTGAACTGGCTATCTTCAAAATCCTGCATTCGGAAATGAAAATCACCATTGCATCTATGACAAACATATTACACATATTAGCAACAGAAGTGTCGTCTCATGTATCATAGTCTTCATTAACGCGGGACATTGGCTAACTTGCTTTACTTAATCCAATGTTTTACTTGAGAAATAGATTTCTGAGTGAGCACCTATTATAATTCAAGGTTTTACAAAGGAAAAACTCACTGATCCACAAGAACACTAAAATTTTAGAAAATTGCGTTTCTATAAAGCTTCCTATGGTTAATTAATGTATATGACAGCCTGACATAATTTCAAGAAATACTTATGGCCATAGACCTATTTCTACTACGTAGGAAGCAGAAAACTGATCGATAACACATTTGTTCTGCTTACTATATAAAGTATTTCATTTCCATTAGTTCATCTACAAGCTCATTCAAGCAAAGACACCAACAGAAGATGTTTCAATACGGAAAAAAAGCTACCAAAACACTCAAAAGCTCCAGTAGAAAGGAAAACAGGACTAGTTTTTAGTAGCCAAGGAGGCCTAACAATTGAGTAAGTATGTTCCCTTACTAAAATCTGTTAAAGAAGTTCTTGTCCTTAATTTGGAAGGTAAGAAAACATGAAGCAACTAAAGTTTTACTTCATATGATTAGAATGCAAATCAAGGATCGAAGTTCAATTCAACTGTAAGTAAGCTGCAATCAGGAATTTGAAAGAAGAATAAAATTCAAGTATATTAATCAAAATCAAAGAGTTAAAGAAGGCCAACAAAAATCAAAAGGGAACATTCAACTTGAAGAAGAAGATACATTTGGAAAGTTGTGATTCACTAAAGTAATGTTCTAGAGTGGAGAGTAAAGTGACTTTGATATGGTGAGTCTTTGGACTTCAAGGTGACCTAGGATTGAGAAGATAGGTAGTGTTTTGCTAGAAGAAGAGAACCTCAAAACCGTAGATATCCACCATTTTGAGGTTAACTACAAAAAGTGCCTATGAACTTGCGCAGGTGGTTAGCTGTCTGTCAAAGAATCTAAACAGCAACGTTTACTTATGAAACTATCAAATCCAATTTTGATACTAATGGCTACATGAAGCCTTGAGGATATAGAATATTTTGGTGAGAAGAATAAACAATTGAGGTAAATTGGGTAATTGTAAAGGATGTGATAGGTCAAGTGCTTGATAATGAAAAATCTTATATGGATACATAACGTTTTGATCATTAGTTCTTGCAAGAACAGTGTTGAATTAAAGCTATTTTAGGTTGTACGTTTATGTTCATCTCTTTGAAATTTGTTCTTGGTGAGTCGTGTGTAAAAAGTAAATTGAGTGAAAGAGTATCGACTTCTCACTAACCTTGAAGAAGAGGTCACATTGTTGATTCAGTATCTTTAAAAACTCGGGAATTGAAGCATGCCTTTCTAAGGACCGAAACCACAATAAATTCGTTATTATATCTAGTAAGCTTACTCATTTACTATTGTTTTTACTTTATTAATTGAATTGAATTGATTAAACTAACTCCAACTTGCATCAACCTAGGAGACATTGATATATAAGCTTATCAAGTATTCAATAAATTGCCTGAATTCTCTGTGCCTAGACTGAAGCCCTGTATTTAATCAATCTCAAAAAAGATAAAAGTCAGGGTGCATCCAAGTGCATCCATATTGGCTCAAACATGCCATGTGGCTGAACCAGTATTAAGATAGAGAGATATGTGGAACCTAATCAAGTCCTTACATCTTAAAAAACCAACACATTTTAGTATCCAAGAAAGTCATAAACCTCACTCACTTCCCATAGATTACTAGTTATCCTTAATATCCAATACTAAACAATGCAATTAACCATTAGCAAAGTCCAAGTTTTCGACTTTCTAAGAATCTCTTGTAATGAAGATTTTCTGTAAAATGTAACTATAAAGTAGAAATAAGTGAGTAGTATGGCTTTCCGATTCGATTGCACCCATCTATTTGTAATAGTGATCGAATAGAAGTCCCATGTAAGTTTATTACATGGAACATATAATAGGCATTTTAATACTCGCGAATACTATCCTTGAGTTGGAGCATAATTATGCATAACCAACTTGCTGCAAAGAATACTCTCTTAAAGGCCTTTATATATGTCAACTCACTATTATTAATTAAAGGATCATTAACATACACAGAAAGAAATATCCTCCCCATTTTAGATATCAACTATAAAATACCAAGTGATCATTACAAGAATGATTGGGAAAAGCTTAATCATTGTGTCTCAAAGCTTCCTGTTCCACACTAACGCCCATCGCTTCAATTCATAGTAACAACTTCTCAAGTCTATATTGATGCAAAAGAGCTTAAAGTATATAGGAAAAATAAAAGAGATGGTAGGATGAGGAATGGGAATTGAGCTGACATCAAAGATAAAGACTAAAATTTAGATTGTGTTAGGATTCCTTACTAGGTAGGAAATAGTAGTAAGTTAAATATGTTATTCTATCTTACATATATTATTTAGTTATTTAGGACTTAGAGAATCTTTATTAGAATAGGATTCAAATTTGTTAGGATCCCTTTCTTATTAGAATAAGGGTTCTAAAAACTTCTCTATAAATATGTGTATATTCCACTCTTCAATGAGAAGCAATCTGTAATTTTTCTACAAACTTGAGTTTTCAACTAAAAGGTGTGATACTTTCTTCTAAGACTGATTTTTAAACCCTGAAAGTGGTTCTTCATTTCTTACTCTTCATTGTTTGTGTTTCTCACTAAATTCTGACAAACCTAACCTAAATTCCAACCATATTAACCCTAAATTCCAGCTATATTAAACTCTAAAATTCTAAACTTAAAATTTCAACAATCAAACTTTAAAATTGTTGAGATATAGATAAGTTGTAAATAGATTAGAAGAATCTGTTTCAAATCCCTTAATTTAAGGGATTTCGGTTAGATAGTCTTCCATATTTAGTCTCCTATTTTTTCTCTTGTAATCTACTATATAATATTGTATATTCTCTGTTCAAGATATGAAAAAATATCCCAGAATTCTTTTCCACATGGTAAAATAACCCTAGGGTTCTTTTTTTGGGATTTGTTCTTCGAGCAGCCTTCGTTGTTGCATAATCGTAACCTTTTGTTTGGTTCTTTTCTTGCGTGTTCCAGCCTTCATCACTGTCATTCCTCCTTGTCTTTCCTTCTCTCATTCCTCCTGTTACGGCAACCTTAATTGCTGCGTTTTTCCTCCTTCACCATGTAAACTTCCGTCTCTAACAATCCTAACCTCTCAGAAGAATCTAGTTCTGGAAAAATAATAGTCTTAATGGCAAGAACTACCTCAAATGGTCTCAATTTATCCGCACATACCTCAAGAGCAAAGGGAAGCTTAGTCACCTTCTTGGAATGGGACCAGCAAAGGACGACCTAATGTTTGAAGCATGGGATGAGAAGGATTCCATGAAAATGTCTTGGCTATGGGATTCCATGACAACTATGATTAGTGACACGTGCATGTTTTTGGTCACAACAAAGGAAATTTGGGACTACATTCGTCGCATAGAGTCAAAGCCTCGTGATGCTGCTCAAGTGTACAAGATCAAGGTTAAAACTACAGCCACTAAGCAAGGAGAAAAATCTGTCAGAGTATGCAAACCTGCTGCAAAATCTATGGCAAGAACTCAATCATTACCAAGTTTTCGAGATGAAATGCCCTGAAGATGCTGACATCTTGAAGAACTTCATTGGAAGAGACCGTGTCTATGATTTTTTAGCTAGATTGAAACTTGAATTCGATCAGGTTAGGATTCAAATCCTTGGCAAGGAGGACACACCATCTCTAAAAGAGACAATTTCATTGATTCGAGCAAAAGAAAGCCAAAGAAGTGTGATGCTTGAACCGCAAACCATGGATGGGTCAGCCTTAGTAGCAAAAACAAATTATTAGGAGAACGAAAGTAGTCATCTACCTAAACATCCCGGTAGAGAAAACTAGGGGAAGGAGAATAAGGACAATCTCTGGTGCACTCACTGCAAGAAACCAAGGCACACAAAAGAAACGTATTGGACGCTATAGGGTAAGCCACCAAGCCGAGAGTGGGGAAACCTTTGGGGCAGCAGAGGTTTCGAGCACATATGATAGAGCAGCCCAAAGCTGAGGAAAATTCGACAACAGCGGGTTCAATAGTGAAGAAATTAAGAAGCAGAGAAGCTTGTTGGGGTCTCTTGAGAAGCCTTCTAGTGCTTGTTCTTTGGCTCTTTCAGGTAAACCTTCACTTCCTTTTTGCATGAATGCCTCAGAAAAATTTCATACAAACTCTTGGATAATAGACTTCGGTGCCACAGACCATATGACACCCACATCTCAACTCTTCCACTCCTATACCCCATGCCCAAATAACAAAAAGATTGTAGTGGTCAATGGCTCTTTAGCTACTATTGCAGGGTTCGGAGATATACATATCACACCTACCCCTATTCTTAAAAATGTCCTCCATATACCAAAACCGTCAGCTAGCCTTGTCTCCATTCAAAAGCTTACTCATGATCTTAAATGTCATGCTACTTTTTTCCTTTCTTATTGTATTTTTTAGGATTAGGGCTCGGGGAGGAGGATTGGACTTGCTAAGGAAAGAAGAGGTCTTTACCACCTTGAATCACCTCAGAAAGTTAGGAGCAATTTGTCTCTGTCATTTCTCAGTTCCTTAAAAAAAGATGTCATTTGGATTTATCACCTGCGCCTAGGTCATCCATCTTTTAAAGTTTCAAAGGTCATGTTTCCTCATTTGTTCCAAGGATTAGATATTTCTAAGCTTCATTGTAATATTTGTGAACTGGAAAAACAAACTCAAGTATCTTTTCCTATTAGCAATAAAAAAAAGTTCTCGTCCTTTTCATTTGATTCATAGTGACACATGGGTTCCCTCTGCTACACCTAATGTTTCTGGGGCTAGTTGGTTTGTATCCTTAATTGATGATTGCACTCGGGTTACATGGCTCTTTCTTCTTAAACAAAAATTTGATTTTAGCATTCTCATACCTAATTTCCACTCAATGGTTCAAAACCAATTTGTTGTTAAGATAAAAAAGCTTTAAGATAGACAGTGCTAGAGACTACTTCAACCAGATTTTGTCACCCTTCTTTCAATCACAGGGTATTATCCATGAGTCATCATGTGTTAACACACCTTAACAACATGGAGTAGCTGAAAGAAAAAATGAGCACTTACTCAACTCCACCCGAGCCTTACTCTTTCAAAGGAATGTCCCTAAGTCCTATTGGGGGAAGGCATTCTTACTGCCACATATATGATAAATAGACTTCCCTCACGTGTGTTAGACAACAAAAGTCCCGTAGAAATCCTTAATAGCTTCTACCCACACTTCAGAACCTCACATGGCCTCACAGCAAGAGTATTTGGATGCATTGCCTTTGTTCATGTCCACAGCCAACATAGAGACAAGCTAGACCCCCGAGCTATCAAATGTGTTTTCTTGGTTGCTCACCCACTCAAAAAGGATATAAGTGTTACAACTCCTCATCCAGAAAATTGTATATCTCTATAGATGTCACCTTCACAGGAGTTACACCTTTTTCTCCAAGTCCTCTCTTCAGGGGAGATTTCAATGATAGAACAAAACACTTGTGAGTCCTTTGAACCACTTAAAAACCTCGACCTTCCTCAAGTTCTAGCTCGTATTATTGAACTCGAATCCTCTGAGCCCAATTATGCTACTAAACTTGTGTCAACTCATGTCCCAGCTAGTGTTACTCAGGTGTATTCAAAGAGAAAGGCCGTTCTAAAACTAACATAGGCCCAAAAATTCAACTAAGACCCTGTGAATGAAATTGTAGAAAGATCTGACTCACCTTTACACACGCAATTTGTTGTAACATCCACTGACCCAACAGACGACCAAGTCCTTCCTGTTGCTGATAAAAAAAGGTACCAGAGAATGCACTAAACAACCACTCTATCCATTATCTCACTATGTTCCATCAAAACATCAAGTAGCTGATGTGCTAACAAAGGGGCTGAACAGTTCGAGTTTCCATGATCTTGTACTCAAGCTGGGAATGGAAGACATCTATTCCTCAGCTTGAGGGGGAGAGTTGAGATATAGATAAGTTGTAAATAGATTAGGAAAATCAGTTTGAAATCCCTTAATACTGTTAGATAGTCTTCCAGATTTAGTTTCCTATTTTTTCTCTTGTAATCTGCTATATAATACTGTATATTATCTGTTCAAGATATGAAAAAATATCCCAGAATTCTTTTCCACAAAAATCTATACCAAAGTGCATCAATGATCCTCATTCACAAAGTGCCCCAAAAACTAACTTACATGCAACAACTCCCATAAGAAAACATGTTCGAAAAATTTTGGAGAGGTTAGACAACCTTGACATACATTTCCTAAAAGTCAAAACTCCCAAAAGAAAAAATTATACTAACCAACAACCTATACTTGATGCTAAACATGGAAATAAGCAAGAAGAAGGAACTAATATTGATCAACAACACGCAACGTACAAGAAAATCTTTGCTGAAAATCATGTAATGATTTTGATTCCTCAAATTAGTAGATCAATTCGAGTCTTTGAGCCCCTACATGTAGAAGGTGCTCAAAGTGATGATATAGAGAGTTTGGCAATAGAAGATGATCATGACATGGAGAGTGTGATAGTAGGAGATGCCCAAAGCATTAAAGATGAAAAAAAAACAGAACGAAGTGGATTATTTGGCAAACCCCAAAGTTGAAACAATTGAACAAGTTCAAACACTTAAATAGCAAGCTAAAACAATAGTGCAATAGGTTGAAAGAATGGGACAAGAAGCTAAAAATAATAGAACATGGAGTTGAAAAAATTAACCAGCAACTACTTGGGGTTCCCAAGCTTGTTGGTTCAAAACTTGATGATATCATTGGTGTTGTTGAGGAAGATTGTGGTGTAGTGGCTGATGAAGGAGAAGTAGAATTGAATGAAGATGCACAATTAGTACAACATTAGAATAAAGAAGAAGCTGTGAGTGCACTTGCAAAGTCAAAACTCAGCAATGATAACAAGTTAGTGCATCTGACTACAAGAAGCAGCAATACGTATGTTCTTGATGCCTATGTTGTAAAGAAGCCATATGATTTCGTTATGAAACCATTTGCAAATATATTAGTCAAGACTTATAATGTGAGTCCACATTGCTAATGTAATCTTCAAAGAAGTTGTACGTCTCCATGGATTACCCTTAGCCATCGTCTCTGATTGTGACATAAAGTTTATGAGTTATTTTTTGAGAAATCTATAGAAAACTTTGAACACTGAGCTTCCATTTTCAAGTTCTTTCTATCCCCAAACCGATGGATAGACAGAGGTGGTGAATAAAAGCTTGGGAGACTTGTTAAGATGTTTGGTAGGAGACAATGTGAAAAATTGGGACTTAATTCTTCCTATGGCAAAATTTGCATACAATAATTCTATAAATAGGTCTACTGGTACGAGCCCTTTCGAGATAGTCTCAGAAGTTTAACCAATAAAGCCTATCGATCTGGTTCCTTTACCACAAACAACCAGAGTTAGTGTTGAAGTTAAAAGTTTTGCATAATACATGAGGGACATCTTTGAAAAGATATGACAAAAGATAGCAACCAGCAACTTGTCTTATAAAGAGCATGCTGATCAACATCATTTGTTGGTGATATACTAATATTCTTCTACAGATACTATATAGATGTATCTAGATTATATTGAGATATAGGTTGTATATAGATCATATAGAATAAGTTCAAATCCCTTAAATTAAGGGATTAGATTAGATCAGATTAGATTAGATATATCTGGATATATTTCCAGATTTAAACTTCTCTTATAATAGGCTATATATGGCTGTATATTTTCTATTCAATAGTACAGTGGAAATTATTCCCACTTTCGTACATGGTATCAAAGATAGAACAGAACACTAAGGGATGATTTCTTTTGGGACGATCAGAGCCATGCAGGTCGAGTCAGAGGAAATCTCTGCCGCTGGCTCGTCGGGTGTGGCTCCATCAGCATCAAACCCATCCTCTCTCCAGAACGGTACTGATAATTCCCAAACCAGCATAGTCAGTCATAGACTGAATGGGAATAATTACCTACCATGGTCTCACTCGGTGCTCATGTTCATAAGAGGGAGAGGGAAAGAAAAATACTTGAGCACAGCGCCACCTGCTGCGTCTGACCCATCAGA
>JAOSBM010000006.1:13936852-13947461 GCA_027568955.1 Erythroxylum tenue
TCGAAACAGATACAGAAATTTATGTTCTGTCCACCACAACCAAATATCTTACTATCTCCAATTTTTGTTCCGTTCTGTCTCTAAATTTCTGTTTCGTTCCGTCTCCGGCTACCGGAGATGACAACCATACGCAGCGTTGGTGCTTAGGAGTCAGAGCCTTACTCAGATATGCTATGGGATGTCCTTCTTGTTCAAGTACAGCTCCATACCCTTATCACAAGCATATACCTCAATTATGAAAGGTTTGGTGAAGTTTGGTAGCACCAACACTAGTGTTGCCACCAATTTTTCCTTCAGCTGTTCAAAAGCTTTCTGTTATTCCTCTTTCCACTCCCAATTCCCTACCTTTTTCTTCTTCAACAATGCATTAAGTGGCTCGTTATAATTCCATAATGTTTAATAAATCTCATGTAGTATCCTGTCAGTCTGAGAAATCTCTGGAGCTCCCTCAAGGTGCGTGGTTGTGGCCATTGCCGAATTGTTTCTATTTTTCTGTTATTAGTAGACACTCCTTTCTCTAAAATAGAATGCCCTAGGTAACCCCACTTGTTTTGCTCCAAATGTGCACTTGTTTCCTCTAATAAACAATTGTTGCTGCTACAAAACTTCCAAGACCTAACGCAAGTGCTTCAAATGTTGTTGGAAGTTGGCACTGTAAATGAGAAGGTCATCAAAGAGGATAAGCAAAAATTTATGTAGAAAAGGCTTAAATATTTCATTCATACGGCTCTAAAAAGTGGAGGGAGCATTTGTGAGGCCGAAGGGCATCATCAGAAATTCAAACTGGCCCTCGTGAGTTCAAAATGCAGTTTTCTATACATCTTCCTCCTTCATTTGAATCTGGTGGTACCCAGACCTTAAATCCAGCTTTGAATACCAGCTTGATCCCTTCAATTATTCCAATAACTCTTCTATCATTGGAATAGGGAACTTACTTTTGATAGTGTACTTGTTTAACTCGCAGTAGTCAATACACATTCTCCAGGTGTTGTCCTTCTTTTCACAAGGATGATTAGTGATGCGTAAGGACTAATGCTCTTCCAAATAAAACCTTGCTCCAACAATTCTTGCACCGACTTTTCTATAGCATCCTTCTGTTCCCCTGAATAACGATAAGGTCCAATGTTTATAGTCTTCATCCCTTGCTTAAGATGAATGGCATAGCCACATGCTCTTTTTTGGTGGTAATTGCTTTAGTTCTAGAAAGACATCACCGAATTTTGCTAATAGTCCTTCTATCTCATCTCTAGTCTGGACATCGTCGTTTATTCCTAGTTGATGCATGTGAAACTTTATAGGGTCTGTTAAACGCAACATGAATAGAGCACTTTGGTTATAATTTCTAATCAACTTGTGAAGGTTCTTACCAGACACTTCCCTTGCTTGTACTTCTAGATTTCCCGTTAGTCTTACTACCTTGCCCTCCCATTGAAATTCCATGGTGTGTCTTTTAAAATTGCACAACATATCATTAAGGGTGGCCAACCATTGAACTCCCAACACCATATCACAACCTCCTAGCTTAATGATCAACGCCTCTGTAGAGAACTGCAACCCTTGCATTTTCCACACGAAATTCCTGCATGCTTGTCTACACTCTAGTTTTAAACCTCCACCAACAGTAATACTTATAGGGTTTATGTTAATTACCTCTACATTCCCTTTGCGGATTACCTTTTCATCCAAGAAATTGTGGGTACTCTCACTATCTATGAGGATATATAGAGGTTTCATTTGATGACTTCCTATGATCCTCAGTTGTTTGTATTCTGTCTGATCCTTTAAGCCCCACATTGCTTCTTATGAAATATTAGGATTAAAGGGAGCTCTATCTTCAGGCTCTTCATTCCCAAGTTCCTCTTACTCCGGATCTTCATCTTCTACCCTGTATAATTGAAATTGTTTCTTCTTGCAACGATGTCCTAGAGAGTATTTTTCGTCATACCAGAAGCACAACCCCTTAGCCCTTTTTTGGTCAAACTCCTTACTGCTTGTTGCTCTACTGCCTAGAGAACCTCTATAATTGTTGGTTTCGTTAACGTTGCCTTGACTCCTTAGTGTGGGTAACAACCTTTCCTCTGTTTGCAGTTTGGATGGAGTTTTCGTATAACTATCCCCCTTATACGTGTTTATTCCTCCTCCTACTATGCTTCCATCTTTGATTCCCTTCCCAAAGTAAACTGGAATACTAGCTACCACAATCGCTTCTTGTTTACATGCCCATGTATAAGCCTAATGTAACATCTGAGGATCCATCATTTTTACATTGAGTCCTAGCTCCGGTTTGAGTCCTTTTAAGAAGAACCCCACCAAGTAATCTTCTGGCAGTGAGAGGTTATTTTAGTACATGTCAAATAAGGCACAATAGTCTACTACCGAACCTTCTTGTCTTAACTCCTTGAGATCCCTTATGGGGTCCTCAAAGATGTTCTCATCTAATCTCTGTCGTAACAGAGTTATAAATTATTCCCACTTCATCGAGTTCACTTCTTTACAATTTCAAATTGTCAGCTGGTACCATTCTTGCGCGATCCATTCCATGTGAAGGGAAGCCATTCTTATCTTCATTTCTTCTGGTGTTTAGTCCATTGTAAAAAACTGTTCACATTGGTAACTCCAGCTTCTTACCCCTGTACTGTCAAACGTCAGGAAATCGATTTTGTTGACCTTAGTCGGTACTGTATAATGACCTCCATCTCCAGGACTTTTCATAAAAGTTTCAGTATCTTCCTTATCCATTTTTTGCATGATCTGTTGAAACATGGATTTAATGTCACTAATTACTTCTCATGTTGCAGTTGAGCCTCCAAAAGGTTTTTCATGCCTTCCTCTAGACGACAAACTTCAGCTCCACGTGTGCCTTCTGCCATTGGACTCACCGAGGAACATTTGCTCTAATACTAGAGGTTATAAATTTTCCAACTCACATACCCCCTATATCACTAATGCAACAATTTTAGAGATAGAGAAGAGAGTTTAGAGAGAGAGAAGAGAAGGGAATCAAACATTTACTCGTGACTTTTCATTGATTTCCAAATCTGTCAATGGCTACTTCATATAGTACGTAGAAGAATCTAGACACATCATTTAAGTTCTTCTGTTAAGGTCGCTGTCACTTACGCTGCGTTTTGCTTATTTATTGATACATAATCTTCGATGTCGTTTCTTGTCTTATTTATTAATACGTAATATTCGACGTCGTTTCTTGTCTTCTTCTTCCTTCTGTCACACATTAGTTATATTTTCGTAACAGCCTTCCACATATTTCATCTTATCTTCATCCCACTACTAGCCTTGGTTTTGAACCTTACAAACTAATATAATTTCCTTGCTCCAGCTAAAGGTCCTTCAATGAAAGTAAAGTTGTTTATCAATGCATTATGAGAAGTCCAAAATTTTTCTTAATAAATGGTACAATTAAAAGCAAGTTTGAATATGTATTGATCTTCGTTTGAATGAAAGCTTTATTTTTTATTCATTCTAAGATCTTTGTGTTAGTTTATATCCTACAGGAAAGCAATTAATTGTAGTTTAGCGACATATTATTTTAAAGGCATTATTTATCTTATACATATTCATATATATATATGATAAAGTCCTTAAGATAAGTATACATTGCAAAATGAAATTATGATGAAATCCTAATTATGAGATCCATATTATATTTATATATTATTTCTAAATTATTCCTAGGCATTTCTCTACTAAGAATGGATATTAATAGAGTGGAAAAAGACTAACACGCACTATATTTCTTTCTTATAAGGGAATAATCAATTTCATAGGTTAAAGTATGGAGATATTTAAACAAATGTTTAAGTACTTATTAGAGAACAAGTTCACTAAACTGACCCCATATGAGAATTCCATTTAAAACGTTACTTATATATTTATGGAAATTCTCATTGTGATTATTGTATAAATGATTCTTTAACTTGAGATCTCCAAAATATCTCACATAGAGATTTCTATTATAGTCAAGGGTAGTTTAGTCAGTAATCATTGGATATAGCCTAAATCATATATAAATAGTTGAGTAATCAATATAGAATCATCCTAAAGTAATTATAGAGAATGTTTTGTTATTCTCGATTAGTATTAATTCAGAAAATCCTTGGCTAAAGTGGAATAATACTTTAAAAATAGTTTTCAAATGTCATTAATTAAATCGATCATATGGGGAACTAACATGATTTGACTCAAATAGAGTAGACATTAATTTCATGTTCTATATCTAATATGATGAAATGATTAAATTATACAAAAAAATAATGCACATTTCTAAATATCTGGGTGGTCTTGATGTATTAGATGCCAATTTTGATCTATAGATATAAATTATTTAATTAGGAAATTAGAGATAAATTAAAGGAGTTTAATTTGTCTAATTGTATATATAATTTAGGGTTGAAATTTTATCCATTGCTAATATATTTGGGAACCTAATAGGTCACACACAAAGAGCGATTTGAAAAGAGAAAATGTGTTTTCATTAAGTTGGACTTGATTGTAAAGTTTGAGAAATTTATTATTAAATATGAGATAATCAATAAATAAAGCCAGTATAAAATATTAGATCTTATTTGGGCATAATTGGTATGTAATTAGAATTAATTGCAATTCTAATTAACTTTTAATTGAAATTAAAATTTTATTTAAACTAAATTACTAAAATGGCCAAAAATATTATAAATAGACTTAGGCTCTAAATAGCTAGCACTTCTTACCTAACCCTCTTTACAACAGTTATAGAGTTCTGTCAACTTGATCTATAGATATCGTTAAAGGCTGGAGACTTATACAACTACAGTTGTTGAGATAAGTTGATTTTAGAAATAGTTCGGGAGAAAAGACAAGAAAAGGACCAAACTTCATAAGAATTATGATTTATTCTTTATAGACTTATAAGTTAATCATTTTATAGAATTAAACTGATCTTAGCTTCGAAAAAAAAGAAGTTTCATTATTATTCTGTTGCGGTGAGATTGGACTTCACCTCAATTTCCCAACACTTTTTCCATTTAATCTCTAAACATAAAGTGTTGCATCTATCTTGCACTTGTCTACATAAGGTCGTTGAGAATTGGTATCCATAAAAGAGATGTGATTTTAACTCAACTAATATAATTCATGACTAAGATCTCCCCCCCCCCTCCTAAACCTTGTCTTTTTGCTTTAATGTATTATTAGCTTATAGCCATAATATGAAATATGTTTTTAGTAAAATGTCCTTTTATGAAACTAAATATTCCTAATTGATTCTTTGATAGTTTTTCCTAAGGAATTCCAATTAAGACTTCTTTATAAAGTTTTTAGTTTTATGCTTTAATCAAATTATTGAATTAGGGTTCGTTTCATTTATATTATATCTAAACAAGTTTTCTCTAACTATAAAGAACACTCTCAAGTTATTTTGTTATTAATTGCCTTAAATTATCTCTTTTACTTTTTTTGTTTTATAATAGTATATGTCTATTCAAATTTAGCTCTACAACCTTGTGTAAAGAACCTAATCCACACCAGTTAAGATTTGTCCTTACCTATTATATTTGTCACTATCCATTTTAAGATCCATGTCCATTCTATCTTTAAACATAGAGTGTTGCGTCTAGCTTGAACTTATCTCCATAAAGTTGATGAGGATTGGCATCTATAGAAGATATGTGAAACTGATTTAACTCCCAAATTGCATAATTCACAAGTAAGATTTATCCCCACTTTGATATTGTCTTTTTAGTATATTATTAATTCCTAGTCATCATTTGAAAGATTTTTTTTGGTAAGTTTTACTTTAACGAAACCAAATATGCCCGATTGATTCTCTAATAATGTTTCTTAAGGAACTCCATGCAACAATTATTTGTAAAGATTCTAGCTTTATACCTTTAACAAATTATGGAATTATGCATAATTTCATTTGGATTGTATCTATGCAAGTTTTATCAAATTATAGAGAATCCTCTCAAGTTACACTGTCGTTGATTACTTTAAATTATCTCTTTTGCTTTTGCATTACTTGGTATCATACTTTTTATTGAATTTAGTTATACAACCTAGTATAAACCACCTAATCCATACTAATAAAGATTTGTCTTTGTCCACCCTAATATGCCTAATTGAGTCTTTTATAGTGTTTCCTAAGGAATTCCAGGGAAGATTTTTTTAAAAAAGTTTCTAGTGTTATGCCTTATTCAAAATGTGGAATTAGTGCTCATTTAATTTATATTATATCTTGGAAAGTTACTCTAATTATAGAGAATCTCTGAAGTTACACTTCCATTTATTCCCTTGAATTATCTCTTTTAATTTTGCATTATTTAGTAATTTATAGCTAATTGAATTCAACTTTACAACCTTATGTAAAGCATCTAATATCCACTAGTTATCATACTAAAACAAGTGTCATAGTTGACCAATCATAGATTGCAATTCCTTACTTGCAGTGTCTCTTATTCCAACCATCTAGTTAAGAGTTTATAACTTTACATTTCTAATTTTAGGAATTAAATTAAATATAAATTACTCGTGAGTCCACTAATAACTTATAAGTTATCAATTGTTCCCTTTTAAGGTTCACAATATTGTTAGTAAGCTTCTAATGTTGGACAGAAACCTTATAGAAGATTATATGATTCCTTTCTAACTGGATACCTTATATACTATTACTTAGTGCTAGTTTGAGCACCACCCAATCTACTTCCTTCGTTTTATGATGTCTACAACACCAAGCTAGAAGTATTTTCTAACTTAAGGTAGGAATATGGATGTACCATAGTCCCTAATCATGCTCCATATGCTTTATTTATATCGACATCTAAAAAATAAGTACTCTTATGTCTCTACATCCTGGTTATGGAGAACACAAGTGTCAGATACTATGACGAACCTTCTTATATAATCCAAAGTGCTTGATATTGATAAGTTGTCGCTAACTACCAAATAATAAATTCCTAATGTAATAACCGGTTTTCCAAATTGAGAGATTAGAACCCTAGACTATTGCATAGAAATTATATCATTGAAAATTTATGAATTGCATTTCATTCACATGCGTAATGATAACATACACACATGAATTATAATTTAGTACACATTGCAAAGAATGTATATGCACTCAATTGACTCATTTCGAGGTATGAAAGGTTTAAAATGATCATGATGTGAATTGTGTATTGTTTATGCCTTACATTTTGGTTTGATTTATTACAAGTAGTAAATTTGGAATTAATTTGGTAAAATTGGAAAATTTGATGAATTAAAATATACATTTGGTCTAGGAAAAATGTCAAGTGGTAAGACAAATTGATACATGGACAATTAAGATGACTAAGCCTATGAATTAGTGACATTTGGCATGTAAAATTAAGTGACAAATGGCATAGCTAATTAATTGACAAATGGCAGCAATGAGTGGGAGACAAATGGCCTAACTTAATGGTGATATTTGGCAACAAATATGCAGGACAAATGGAGAACATGCTTAGGGACATATGTCATAGTATTATGGAGACACCTAGCATCTAAGGTGTCAAGTTTCTGCAGAAGTGATTTTAGTTTTTGCTCTTTTTTTTTCTTCTTCTTACACCACTGAAAGTCTCTCACCCCTACATCTCTATGTTTTTTCTATGTTTATGTCCAATTTCTATACCAATAATCCATGCTTTTACCCTCATAAAGTTAGGTAAAGAATCAGAACATAGTTGTTCTTGTTATAGCCTTTTGATCCTAGTCGAAATCCATCCAAATCCCACCTTGAATGTGTGATGATTTTGCATGCTTGGAGAGCTAAATTAGCTTAATATTTAAGCTAAACAAGTAAGTAAAAGATTGGTATTTATAACATGTTATAATAGAGAATTTATGAAGATGAAATTGGGATGGATTATATATGATATTGATGATGAATTTTGCTGGAAAATTTCTGTATGAACTTAGATACTTTTCTGTTGTGTTATTGATGTATGAACAGTAGGTTATAGATTGTTTTATGGATGAATTAGATTAGGATTTGAGGTATAATGAAGGGGAATTTATGTGAAAGAAAGATGCAGGTGAAGTGTTCTTGAATTTGGAGCAATTAAGATTATATGAATGTTAGTGAATGAAATTTGTTGTTTTGATTTTGATGAAGACCATAAATTGTAAGCTACCAAATGAATGAATTTGAGTTAGAATTGGAGATGAAATTGGCGTGGAATTGACATATAATTAAGGTATACTTAAGGAATAATTTAGAGACTATTATGAAGGTGTTTTGAAATTGGAATGAAGGTGAATGAATCTGGAAAATCATAGGAAAATGAGTAGTCCAAGATCGTGGCACTCATCCCACGACCGTGGGCAAATGCATTAGCTTCTGTCACGATCGTGGGAAGGTACCCCACAATCCTGGCTAATGCTTTGAGAGGAAAATTTCTAGTTTACATTTTTGTTGAACCACATGATGATAAATCACTATACATTGATGTGTTGAACTTGATTAAGGCCTGAAATGAACCTAGTTTGATGTTGGACTAATTAGTTAAGTATTGGATAAGATTAGGTCATTAAATGATGTTATAATTTAAGGAATGGATTGTTTGATATCAATGTACAAGAATTTGGGAAGTATGAGTTGTTAATGGTATAAAGATGTGCTTATGAATGCAAATGAGATCCAAAGAATTTGAGTAAGGTGAAATAGGTATAATTGATTAAGAATTAAGGAAATTATGAGAGTGTGTAATGCTAGTAAAAGATTGATGAATGTATGAATGATGAATTAAAAGTAATCAAGTTTACTCAAGGCATAAACCTAATGGAAAACAAGTTATATACAAGTTATGATGAATGAATGGTCACGATTGTTGATTAAGGTTACATACCCAGGATAGTCAGTTGAGCATACATTAAACATAACACATATACATATGTATGAGTGAGTACTTATTTAATTAAACAAGTTAGTAATGTGTACATATGTGTGTATTGCATGATTTAGAAGCACAAATTGACCGACAACTTCTAGACATTGCCGGCTTATCAAGGCAATAGCTATCTGGAACATACTGTGAGTTGAACTAGATGTGTAGTCTTAATTATATGTGCTTCTATTTGAATTATGTGAGTTAATTGAGATGTTTACTTACTATATTTGAATTGTTTTTAATTACCTATTAGATATTGAACTGCTATTGATATGATTGTGATAATTCCGGGCCATCAAATGTTTGCAAATTAAATATAAATATGGAAATTATGTTCTCAACTATATGTTGAATGCTGGATTTAGATCCGATGAATGAGATATATGACTGTGCACACTGAATGAGAGTTATTGATAGCATAATATGTGATTTGATGCATTTTCATTACTTTGATATGCATGATCAGATAAAGGAATTGTGACCGGAATGTCTAACGTGAAAAAAGAGCTTAAAGCTTATAAATGTGCACATAGAGTCATAGGCTCAATGATTAATGAGCTCGGTATTCACAATAGGTACGGGATAGTATCTAAAATGAGCAAGGTATTTACAATGGATACGGGACAGTTAAATAGGTGCTCGGTCACAATAAAATAAAAATGAAAGTGGAGTCTCATGTGCATTACATATATATCTTTACATGTATCATATGAAACATTGTAAAGAATGACTAAATTGAGTTAATATAATGTTATGCTATGTTTGTGTACATGTGAATGATTATGAAAAAAGTACTAAATTGTGTTGATATAGTGATCTGCAATACTTGTATACATGTTGATGATATGAATGATTGAGGTGAAAGATTGGATTGTTATGAAAACATTATATGGCATGTTTGTATTATAATCTGCTTATTGAGATATAATGTACAATGTGATTTGGTATACAAAACTGTATGGGAATTGATTCAAGCTAATGTGATATACTTATGAAATTAGTTGTATACTTATGATGTTGTGTTTTGACTTGAGTGAGCACATCAATAATGGTTCACTCACCAAGTTCATAAAACTCATCAAAATTACAAAGTTGTTTTTTTAGTACTGAAGAGACCTAGCTTCTAAGGCAATCTAGTAGCAGTCTAGTATTGTCAATTTTAGAATTAGGAATGGCTCAAAGGTCTGGTCAGCTGATGTCTAAGGATTTTAGATAGATTATATATGTTAGCATCTCATTTCATGTTAGATATTTTGTAAAGAACGAAAAACTCTTAGATGTTTTTATAATGTACATATATGGATTATGAGTTGTAATGACAATGTAAATGATGTTTGTGAAATGAAATGAGAAATGTTGAACTTATAATCATTTATGTTCTGTATGATGCCATAATAGTGAATATGATTGCTCTAACATGTCATTCTCATAGGGTATGTTCTTGAATGTCCTATGGATATTCGGGTAAATGCAAAGTTATGAATACCGTACCGGGTTCGATACCGGATTGAGCTCTAGAACGAAACTGTACCGGTACTGGTCGGTACCGGGTACCGTTTCGGGAAATTTTTTAAAATTATGAAATAGTCCCTAAAATTTTTAAAAATTGTAAAATAGTCCATATTGGTATATTATACAGTTGTACTGTACACTTTACTAGTTTACTGTTTACATCAACCATGTTTTCAAAAATCTTAATAATA
>JAOSBM010000006.1:13965426-13977778 GCA_027568955.1 Erythroxylum tenue
TCACTTCCACTAGTTGGCTGACTTGACTCCTCTTCCACAACTACCTTACTTCTCTCTTGTTCTTTCCTCTCTTTTCTACTCTTCCTTAGGCGTCTCTCAATTTCAGGTTGGAAAGGAACAAGTCTAGCTCTCCGGGGCATGCACAGAAATAATTCAAATAAAAGAAATTATAACAAAATTGACTCACAAGCACACAAAATCAAATAAAAGGTGAGATGTGAAGGATGCGAGTGTATGGTGTGTAAAAGTATGTATGAAGATATGTATGTATGGAAGAATGCTAAGCATAAAAAATCCAACTGTGAAAGTATGCTTTTGTTTGTGTTTTCAAAATTTATGCTATGCAAAGAAAAATTAAAAACCTATCATATTGACAAGTATGAAATTAAACTATCCAAAATTAAATATAAAAGAAAAGGTTCCTATCATTAACGATAGACAAAGATGACAACGGCTAACCTAAAGAAAACCAATTGCTTGGTTCCCCGGCAACGACGCCATTTTGATCCGCGGTTTGTCTTGGGTTATCGCTTGGAAACCGAATAAAAAAATTTAATTCCAAGGATTGCAATATAGAGTGCAACCTCAGGTCGTCTCACTTAATCGGAACCTAATGCAAATGATCTAAGCTAGCCTAATTGTCAAGAAATGCAAACTAAATTGTTTAAAAGGGGTTTTTGGATTTTTGAGTAAACTAACTAAATTAAACTAACTAAAAGAAAAGTATATAAAAAGGTATTTTTGGATTTTTGGGAAAAGGGAATTGAAAACTCAAACGATGGTCAAATATGATAAAAACCTCTTGAAAACGAGTTTTGGCTATCATAGTTCAAAAAAATCTTTTTGGGAGCAAAACTCAATAAGTTTTCAAATGGTAAACCTTAAAGAACTCTTTAAGTCCAAGGTTTTAATCAATGAACTCCATTTCTTAAAACCTTGTTAAATGCATCTTTGTGTGTGTGATGGATAAGTTAATACAAGTGGTTAATTGGGATCAAGCAACTTCTTAATATCAAACACAACTAGGTAGATAAAAGAGAATTAACACAATCACCAAAGAGACATATATGAGACTTCATATATTAAAGCTCCAAGTTCTACATAAACAAATCCATAGCACAATATATTGTTCAACACTTGATTAAACTATAATCAAGAAAATCTAACTACAAAGCATAAATCCTAACTTAGGAGTTCATAACAATGTAGTTAAACACAACAATGTAAAAACTACTCCCCTTTGAAGCCCATCAATCTCAAGCCATCGCTACATCTTCAAGAGGAAATGGTGCTTAGCCAAGCATCACTTTAGGAGCACTAACAACTATAAATACACCGATAGTATCCATGGCAGCAGCAACAGATGATGAAGGCGACAATGAAAAATGGACATAAATGATAGATGAAGCTCGAGAGTGAGAGAGATGAGAGGTGTGTGTTGTCGGCTCCTTCTCTGTGCAGTGTTTTTTCTGTCTAATGTTGTCTGCTCCTTCTGTAACCTAATTTAGTAGGTTTTTAAGTGATGGATCGGTGGGTCAGGTCAAATAGTGAGTGATTTTGCTAAATATGGTTCGGGTTTTCGATGGTTTGTCGTGGTGACAGATAAGTTCGTCGCGACATACTTTTCTCGAAAGGTTTTTTCACTTTGCTGGATTCTTCGCCGTGGCAAAATAATTAATCTTCGTCGCGGCAAACTTTTCTCGAAAATTCAGCCTGGTTCTTTGTGCTTCGCCGCGGCGACAGATCTCTTTTGCAGCGGCGAGCTTCTCCTGTAGCGCCTGTGCTCTTGTTGGCTTCATTTCAACACATTGGCTCCCTTCTCCTTGAGGTTCCTACAATCAACAATAGCAATTTGTAGTATCAATTGTTCTCATAAAAATTAATATGTGCAATTAATACCAATTTGTATCAATTTTTACTATCAAATTGCATAAAATAGAAGTGCACACTCAAGGGTTAATTTAAGCACAAAAATCAAGAATTAGGAGTCCAAAAGTATAGTAAAAGCCCTAAAAGTGTTGCCAATTTATATCATAAACTTGGGCTCAATCAGAAACCCATAAAGCAAGGAATCTTCTTCACTTCTTCTATAGATGTCCTGCAATTCCGTGGTTCTTTTTTTATCTGCTAGGAAGGCATCAAAAAAATAGTAACTTTTTCAACCCTAAGACACTAGTAATACCATGCTGACCATATGTAGATGGCGGTTCTCATTCAATTTATTCAATTTGTTAATAGCACTTTATAACTCCAAAATTTTCCAAATACTTAGCAGGGTAGATGTTTATGTTTAGAGATTTTCAATAAGGGAATAGTTACATCTCTGAAGATAGAAAAAGTTACCATAGAGTGTTACTCTTTGAATGGAGAAAGTAATTAACGACTAGGAAAAAATAAATAGGGTGACAAAGAAATTACAAAACCACGACTGCATATCCCTATGGAATCAAGTTTCAAATATGAAATGGAAGGAAAGATTTAACTTATAAAGTATGAACACCATATGCTTATCCATCCTGGACCAGAAAATGCATTAACATACAATCATAAGAAAGAATAGAGGCAAACCTAGAAAATGAGCAAGTCCCTGAGCGTCAATAGGATCAGAGAAGTGACCCATAGCTACATACATTGCCGTTGCTGCCTGACCAGATAAAAACACTTTAATTTCCCATAGCTTACCACATTTAATGATGAACATTGTATTTGCAAGTAGCAATTTAGAGTTCTATCGTATCACTAAGAAGCCATCTGAATAAAGAGGAAAGAAATATAGTAACAACCTTCTTAGCTTGAGACGCATTTCCTTTTCCTTTTCCTTTTCCTTTCACGTCATCATCTTCTTCATCGTTGTCTTCATCTTCGCCTAGGACCTCTTCACCATCGTCATCTTCATAATCATCCTCATCCATTTCTTCTTCTTCTTCGTCATCATTTAGGGTTTTGGAATCAAGAGGAGGTCCATCAAGGTAAATCTCGGGATCGTGAACGAGCAAAGCGCATAGTCCATTGTCCAACTCAACCACTCTATAAAGCTGCCTAACATTGGGCGATTTCACTACTATATCGTTGGATTTGAACATGCAACTAGTCACCATTGGGAAAAGAAATCGAAAACCACGCAAAGAGAGAGTTAGAGTATGTTGCCCCCAAAATTTAGCAAACACCTTTCTCTATCTTCTTCTTCTTCGTCACCTAGCTATACAAACAAAACAACCCCTATACTCAGCAACACCTTCGTTTTGTTGCTGAAGGCTTCAGTAATGTTTTATGCAACAAAATGTCATGGTTTCTATTTCGTGACATTTTAATAAAAAAACGTCTCAAAAAGTGCTACAAATCTACAATGTTTTCATAAAATGTCATGGAAAATTTGAACTTTTAGTGACATTTTTTAAACGTCACGAAAAGCCTTCACATTCAGCGATGTTTTATCAATAAAACATTAAGGAGTGTGCTGTTTTCTTGTAGTGGCAGCACAAGCAGCCCTAATAACCACAAAAACTTTATGCTACTGGTGACTTCTTTAGCAATGACCATAACATTAGAAAATTTCCACAATCATTGACAATTCAAATATAATAATTGCAGGCAAGAATTCCATGAACTGGAAGCAATATGACAAACTCCGACCGTTATAACCACAATAACCATATGCAAATCACAACCATCTCTGCAGTGCAAAGCAAAATCATCTCCCATCACGCTTCCGCAATACCTTCGCAACCTCCCAACGTCGAAGAGGCATCAGTGTTTAATTTGGAGAGCCCACTTTTATAGAAGATCTACATCATAAATCTAGTGAGGGAGCATACTTATGGACTTTGACACCACACAGCAACTCAAAACCTTAAGGCATTAGGTTTATAGGTCTTTTTCACTTATATTCCCTTCATTAGTTCCATCTGTTTATAATGTGAGATTCCTACTTACATTTGACATCCCAAGAATCTCCCCCTCAAGTGTGAAGTTCCACTTGGGCTTGGAATTCCCCTTGAGTGGAAGCCTTTTTGCTTAGCAGTTCGAGTATATGGCGTCACCAAGAGCCCTTTTACTCCACTAGTCTAGGCCCACCAGGAGTCCCCTTGCTCTTCTTTATGAGGAGGCAACCACGAGATTCGACTATCGTCTCCATACTCATCCCTTGCCGAACCATCAGCTTTGGATATCACTTGTTGGATCTAGAGGGCCCACTTTTATGAGAGATCTTCAACATGAATCTAGTGAGGGAACATACTCATGAGCTTTGACGCCACACTTCAACCCAAAATCTTAAGGCATTAGGTTTATGGGTTCTTTTCACTTATATGCTCTTAACTAGTTTTATCTCTTTCCAATTTAGGATTCTTACTCACACTTGACATCCCAACAGTTAGAAATGTTAGGTTCGAAACATAACATCTCCATGGTACTCTTTTTGTTTGGCCATTGAATTATGTTCATTCGTCAATTCCTTTTCATTTCCCCTTTTCCGTAAATCACTTTTGCTAACAAGTGATTGTTATGTTGGTGGGCAATTGGCGATTGGTGATTAAATGTTTTAGGTACATTATCACACTGAATAGGAAGAAAAGAACGAGAAACAAGTTACAGGCATATTATTAAGGGTAAATAGTTTTCCACTTATTATTCAACGTGTTGTTCTCCATATTCTTGTTAAATGTATTGATATATCATAAAACCGTGGTTTGATCTCTTTTTCTATTCGACTTCCTCCATTGATTAGGTTATGGGTGCGTTTCTGGTGCAATATAAGGACTGACATCTTAAAAGAAGAGTTTAGGTGTTTCAGTATATGATAGGTTCAACAGTTCTAGGAAATACTCTTGTGGTTTTACAATATTCCGAACCATTGGTTCTTTTCCTATGAATGTTTAAATATAGTTTTCTAGTAAGGTCCTTATAAACAATGGTTTCATTTTGTTTTTAATTAAGAGTGCATTATTTGCAATTCTGATTGTGATTTAACAATATTGAAATTCTTACCATAATCAACCATTTTTTCTTGGAGAAATATTTGGGTTCCATGTTCACAATTGAAGTTCTAGTCATCATTCTGTTACTCCTGCAGTTTTTAGTTCATAAAAGCATTTGATGTTTGTTATGGGTTTTTGAAATGTCGTGCTTGTTTTTTGAGTTCAGATCTTCTGTCCAATATTACTCTGTCTTATTCTGTCTCATGGAATCTCAGTCATTTATTTTGCGGGACCCACGTGGGATCCATGCAGGACCCACATAAATAAATGGTTGAGATTTATTGGACACAATAAGACACCATAATATTAGACAGAGGATCTGGACTCTTGTTTTTTTGGGTTAGTGGGTATGTTTTGTTCGGCATGGACATGATTAGGAAAGAAGAATAATGTTTGTGGGCTTTGCTCTATCAAACAGTAAATCAATACTGTTCCTTTTATTATTCATTTGTTGTATAAGCATTGTTTATATCTTGTTACAAGAGGGTTGATCTAGTTTCGTTAAACTATAGTAGTTTACACATTAAATCGAAGTAAAAGCCCAACAGAAAGTTATATTGCAATAGGGTGGATCTAGTTTCGTTAGACTATAGTCGTTTACACGTTAAATCGAAGTAAAAGCCTAATAGAAAGTTATATCAAGCCCAAATCCTAGAAGACATGGTATGTTAGGAGCCTATGCGGCTATGCCATCTTTTTATTTGAAATAAATGTGTACCATTTTAATATTTGTACAGATTTCCATTAACGCTTACTTAAATTACATTTTTTAGAATATAACTTAGGAAAAACAATCACTTACGCCTTAACTCAAGAGAGTTACAGTTGAAGTTATGCTTTTTAAATTAAAGTGAGAAATGAGTTCTTAACCTTGACACTTACAATTGTTCCAAAGTGATAAACTCACAAATAGTAATGTCAAAATGTTAACTTCTTAACCTTAACAAGAGTGATGCAAAATAAATAGAATAAGTAGAATAAGAATAAATAAAATTGGCACTTTATATA
This sequence comes from Erythroxylum tenue, assembly GCA_027568955.1. Classification (NCBI taxonomy): domain Eukaryota; kingdom Viridiplantae; phylum Streptophyta; class Magnoliopsida; order Malpighiales; family Erythroxylaceae; genus Erythroxylum; species Erythroxylum tenue. Next base: position 13,971,411 of record JAOSBM010000006.1, read on the forward strand.
CATTACATATAAAGAATTGATATCTAAATTGATGAATGAATATGAAGAGTATTTATAGATTGATCAATATTAAGCCTATATCTTTAAACAGATATTTATACGGTCTAACTTTATATATTAGGATTTATATATTAGAATAACAAAACAAGTTCCAATAGTTGGTAGAAAGCAATAAACATCAAACTAGTGGCTGCTCATTAGATCCTTTAACTGATTGCTTTTACAACTAAGTAAATTTAGTACTATATCTTGTTGCAATTGATACAAGCAGTAATCCTTACAATCAGATATATTTAAGATTTTAACATGTTAAATTGGCTCTGATAGCATTTGTAAATGTGTTCACTCGCTTCAGTTCCTTAGTCTTTGATATATAATCTTTTTTTAAGCACCCTTACTTCTTGATATGGGTGGTGAAACCTTATAATGCTCTCATTTGGTCGTCGAAAATTCCTTAACTCAGGATAAGGACCTCAATAAAGAGGAATAAGGAACAGTTGGGGAAGGCATTCATGTGGAGTTCCCAGCTCCTTTGAGCTTCATTAAAAAGTCTCTAACATTAAACTTCTTACGTGATTGTACAAATGCAAAGCTAAACCCAAAATCAAACTTTATGTTATGCCTTAAGGAAGGTTTATTCTAGTTTTATAACATTCATTGCACTTATGAGAAAGTGATTTGATAATAATGATCTCACATAGCCTATAATATATGTATCTACATAAATCATAAGGCTCAATTTTCTAATTAAGGATCACTTTATTGTTCCTCTCTCTCCATGCCTCATATATGTTGTAGTTAAATCACAGTTTGAATATATTCATATTTGTTTTGGTATCTGACTCCTAGACCGTTAATCACTTGCTCTTATAAATGTTTTTGAGTTTTTGACTACACCAATATAGCATTTGTCTCTAGACATATAAAGCATGAGGATACAAAAAGAGTAGGTGAGTTATGCTCTCAGGAGTCTCTTGACAGAAAATAAAAGAATCATTTATGGAAGAGCTCCACTTAATTCTATCAAAAGTTATGAGAAATTTTCTTATTGCCATCCAAAAGATGAAGGAAGTTTTGGGTATGTGGTATTTAAACCAAACCAACTTACTCTAAGGATCTTCTTACAGGGGATGTTTGCACAGACTAATACCGGAGGAGTGATAGTTGTAGGTTGCATGATGTTTTACTAGGCATTTTAGTATGTTTTTAGTTGTTAATTAATTGATTCAATCATGTTTAGGTTTAAAATTGTGTTAGTTGTTTTGAGTGTTATGTGGGTTAAAGCATGCTATTGAGCTTTAATTTTATGTTTTTGAGGTGCCTTAATGTGTTTGTTAGTGTTTGAGATCAAATATTGAAGAAAGGAGGAGATTTAGAGGAAGCCCGACGGAGGATTGCCAATTCTATAATTCAATTAAGGTTTATGGTTTAGGATTTAAAGATTATAACTCGAGAGAGAGTAACCCACCTTTCAGACATCTAGGATCGATATTAAATTAACTCAAAAGTAATCATGTTACCATTTGATGATAGGATAAATCCCCCTTCTCATAATCGGTTTCCTTGTGTGATTTTTGATTGTTCATTGGTGGTGCTCAATTTTTTATTTCTTTGTGTTAATTTTACAATTTCATTTTCAATCAATCCATATTCTCTTATTTACTTTTCTGTTTAGTTTTTCTGTTCATTTTAATTACCCTTTAGGCCTTAGATAACTTAGAATTTGATTAGTTCACCAACTCCACGAGGGAGTGACACCTCATATACTACACCCACGACCCATGCACTTGTCGTATATTAAGGGACAAGAAATTATAAGACTTGCCCTCTTGATCAAGTTTTTGACATCGTTGCTGGGAAATTACTTTAGGACTTTTTGAATCCCTTTGTTTTAATGAATTATTACCCTTTCTTGTGATTGTGGTACCGAATCATGAGAAATTAATCAAAGAAAGAAAGAGATGAAAGTTTGGGTGCAAAGTAAAAGACACATCAATTTGGACATCACAAGGCAACTATGAGGAATCCAAAAAGTTAAATGTTAAGAAGAGATAGAAAGTATGATAATGGAGCAAATTTATCATAGGGAGAAAATGACCTTGCAAACTTCAATGAGGCACAATTTAGTCGAGGAAGTATTCATCCTTGTTGTAACACTTACAATCTGAGGTGGCAAAACCATCCAAATTTCTTATGGTATAACAATGCAAGAACTAAAATGGGAATTCAAGGCCTACCAAGATTTCAACAAGATGAGTCCAGTTCATGGATTTTAAATTGTACAAGATCATGGAGAAGTTCATGAACATAGAAGAGACACAAAAGAGATTGGAAGGGAAGTTTGAGCAAGTAACGGAAGATCATGGCTCTTCTATTCACAACTTAGAGGTTCAAATGAGCCAGCTTTATAGCTAATTATGTAAGAGAAGTGTGGAAAAGTTTCTAAACAATATGGAAGTAAACCCAAGAGAGCAATGTAATGTTATCACACGTAGGAGTGGGAAAGAGTTAAAAGAACTGTAGAAAGGGTTGAAAACAAGAATGAGGACCCTCCATACATTTCTCCTCCATCTTATCCACAGAAAATACCATTTTCACAAAGACTTCAGAAGACCAAATTGGATGCACCATTCGCAAAGCTCGTGGAAGAGCTAAAGAAGTGGAAACCATTCGCAAAGCTCGTGGAAAAGCCAAAGAAGTGGAAAATTTATTTGTCTTTTATGGAAGTGTTCAAATGTATGCCCAAGTACATAATCCTTAATTACCAACCATATGCCCTCACAGTTGACAGATCCAAAGAGCTGTACAATACCCTGTGTAGTTAGTAATGTAAAGATTTTAAAATGTTTATGCGACTTAGGCAGAAGTATAAATCTTATGCCTTTGTCGACTTTTAGGAAATTAGGGCTAAGAGATGTGAAGCCAACATCTATGCATATTCAGTTGGCAGATCAGTTGATAAAAAAATCGTTTGGCGTGGTGGAGGATGTACCTGTACGAGTGAACATGTTTATCATTCCTGTGGATTTTATCGTGCTAGACTTTGAAGAAGATTGAAATTGTCTACTAATTCTTGGTATACCATTTTTGACCACCATAAAAGCTTTGGTAGATGTCCAAATAACCTCATCCTTCAGATTGGAGATGAAAAAGTGAAATTCAACATGAATAAGGTATTAAAGAATCTGAAGGAGGGTAGTTCATTCATAAGAATTGATGAAGTCAAATCTTTAAAGGATCAAGGAGAAGAACAAATGGCAACAAATATAGAGCTTGAAGCATATAAGGAAGTCTCTATTTCAGAAGCTGAAGAACAAGAGAACAAAAAATAGGGGATACAGGGCATAGAGGTTGAAGAAGATACGAAAGTCTCTGTTTATGAAGTGAAAGAATAAGAGGAGACAAGGATGACTCAGGAAGAACAAGAACAACATACTTTTTTACAGGACAAACTGCTGGATTCAACAGAAGATCCAGGAAGTTTTGTTGTTCTCTATTTTATTGACAGTTTGTTAGTAAAAAGGACATTATTGAACTTAAATTAGTTTTCTTAATTTTATCAATACTGTCTATCTGATTATCTTACAATTTATAGCTTATTTACAAGCTACGAAGTTGAAATTGGGCAATAAGGGTGGAAGCAATCCACTCATAATTGATCCCAACTGAATTTTGAAGAATGCAAGGTCAAACTAATGACCATAAATTAGCATGTTTGGTAGTTAGGTTGAAATTGTTATGTAGTTAGATTTTTTTAAAATTCTAAGCATAAATTTTTAATGATTTGGAATAGTTTGGATTGCTAACTCTTTTATTCCTTTAAAAGCAATTATAAGATAGGGCAGCAATCTTGGGTGTCAAGCGTAGTTGGTTTCAAACTCCAACGTCATCACCACCTCAATTGTCATGACGGGTTCTTATGCTCTCACCCTTGTCTTTTTATTTTATTGTTTTTCCTGTCATTTTATTTTATTCCCACCTTATGTGTTATTTGTTCTTCTCAAATTGAGGACAATGTATTGTCCAAGTGTAAGGAGGGTTGTGTGCATTGTATTATTTTATTTCAATTTTGAATTTTGCATGCTATATATTAAGTCTTGTTTAGGTTTTCATGATGTGACTCGTGTGAATGTGTTAATAGCTAGGACTTAATAGAATTGATTTAGCTTTGAACATAGTCTTTTAGGTTGCTAAGATTTATTGGCTTTTAAAATTAGTGTCCTAGGTTGCTTTGGTTAAATATGCATGTTAGTTAGGATATGATGTTAGTTCGTTCACCTTAGAAATTTGACACATTAATTTATAATTTTAGGTCAATTGAATAAGTAACATCGTTAGTATCTTTTCATAAGACTGATTAGCTAAAGAAATGGGTTAGGATTTTGTTTGTAGTTAAATTTGTTTCGTAAAGTTCAATGTCACTGTACCATTATTGCATATATATGTGTTGTTGTTTGGTGTGCTTATGCTTTGTTTGTTTGTATTGTTTTTGGTGTGTTGTTGTTTGGTGTGTTTGATATTTCTTAAACTTCTTAAATCAAATATTAATCAAGAATAAAAGAATATCCTCCTGATTACTTTCAAGTAATGAATTATGTATTAATAACTTATCTATCATCGTATAACTTATGTAATATTCAATGATAACTAATTGATTTTTTTAAAAAAGTAGGATAGATCTTATGTAGTATTAAAATATTGATATTCTTATATAACATATTTTAGAGATCCCAATTAAAAAATCACTTATACAACCCTTAAAATAAAAATTTTTTCAAACACATAAATAATATTTTATATAAAATTCTCATGTCGAGTTATTTAAGTAGACTTTTTTTACCGATTAATCACATATTTATTTATATATATCTCTATATTCAATTTATGGGATCAAATTTACTTCAAAAATAAATATATATAAATGACAATTTTTATGCTTTACTTTTTTAATTTTGAAACATGATTTCAAACAGTCTAGGATAATATATAATTGTAATATAAATCTCATGGTTATGGATATTATCTTACTATAATTTTAATTTAAAATTATATTTATCTTATAAATTTTATTTTACAGGTTAATTAATTAAATATATATAATACAATAAATATACGATTAAGTGATTGTCTCAGTTGAAAAACTAAGAAAAAGAAATAGAGAACGAGAGAAAGGGCTCAATAAGTACAGATTTTCGGTAATTTCATCCAGCTGCTCTCAGTTTTGTTGATCCAATCACTGAAGTAAAACAAAAGTCATATGGCACAAACTGCTGACAATCACGTTGATTCCATTCCAATCAAATAATTACACGAAAATAGGCTCTTTGCCCAAAAAGAAGTAGAGAAACCTGACCTGGGACTCTTCTCTTTCCTATAAAAGGCACATCTCAAGATCCTAAGATGCAAGTATTAAGATCCAAGCGAAATTGCAATGGTTGAAGAGGCGAAGCTATTGGGGACTTGGGCTAGTGCTTTGAGTGCCAGAATAGAGATAGCTCTTTAACTGAAGGGTATACCGTACGAATACATAGAGGAAGACCTATCAAACAAGAGTGCTTTGCTTCTCAAGTATAACCCAGTTCACAAGAAAATCCCTGTCTTTGTACACAATGGAAAACCAGTTGCAGAATCTCTTGTCATTCTTGAGTACATCGATGAGACCTGGAAAGATCATCCCATTTTGCCCAAACACCCTTATGACAGAGCCATAGCTCGCTTCTGGGCTAAGTTTGTTGATGAAAAGGTGAATTCAGGAATTCATGTATTTCGTGTTCTTAGCAACTCCTTTACAGTAAACAAAAACTCTCAATATTTTTTTTATATTGACGAGTGGTTATTATATGCATATCCTGCAATTAGCAATGAAAGCTCGCGGCGCAAAAGACGAAGAGCTGCCAGGGATCATAGAAGAAGCTGGTGAGCAAATGAAGATTCTTGAGAACGAACTTAAAGGAAAGGAGTTCTTTGGAGGTGAGAATATTGGGTACCTAGACATTGCTGCGTTTTCTATTGCCTACTGGTTTGAAGTGCAGCTTCAAGTCTTGGGAGTGAAGTTCCTCACCAAAGAGAAATTCCCAGTTGTTTGAAAATGGATTGGAAGGCTGCTCGATATAGATGTGGTCAAATCATGCGTGCCTCCAAGAGAGAAACACCTTGCTTTTTTTAAAACTCTCACTGAAGATGCACGAGCTGCTTCCAAATAAAGAGCCATTGAAGTATACGTATGCAGTTTCAATAAATCTCTTGTTCTTGTTCTTTCCCTTGTTGGTTTATGTGCTTACTATCGTAGTCTGTCAAAGATAGCAATCAAGATCCTTTTCATTCATCATTTGTATCTAATATATACAGGTACAAAGGCAGAGTTTAAG
>JAOSBM010000006.1:13978531-13988532 GCA_027568955.1 Erythroxylum tenue
AGTATGTTTGTTTGTAGGATATCCTACGGGAACTCGAGGGTACTATTTTTACAGTCCTCATGATAGGAAGGTATTTGCGTTGACAAATGCAACCTTCTTAGAGGAAGAGTTTGTGAGAAATCATAAAGGAAGAAGTGAAGTAGTACTAAAGGAGTTAGTTATTTCATCCAAACCAATAGTTGTTTTGGATATGACAGAACAAGATGTCGAAATGGATTCAAGAGTTGAATCAGAAGTGCAACCTGAACATCAAATTATTAAGAAACTTTGAATTATTAACCTTTGATCATGCAATCATATTATTGATTGTTAGACCGTGAGAATTCCTATCTTATGTTAATAACACTCTTTGGACTATTAATAAATAATCCATCAGTTAATTAACATAAAATTTTCTAGTTAAAACCCTTATGACTATTTGATCGATTTATAAATTCTACTATTAGGTTTGACCCTAATCCAGAGGTTTTATGTTAGCCTGTCTCTAGTTTTGCATGCAATTCCTTTTAATTATGGTAGATTTATTCATATATGAGGTTTCCTAAATCTTATTCACATGAAATCAAATCATTCACTAATATTTCGGATGTATTAGAACAAAATAAAACACATAATTAAATCACAATAATCAATCAATATTTTTCTTTGAATAAAAGATAAAAAGATATTGTTATCCCAAACTAGGGTTCATCACTCTTGGACACCAACAACGTTAAGTTACTAATCATAGAAAATGAAATCAATGATAAAAATGAAGAAAAACTAAAATAAAAAAAAGGAATAATAATTCTAAATTGTCCCTTATCTTTTATTGAATCTTGTTGCAAGTTTGGACTTGATGTAGCTATCTACTTGAACTCTTGATGTATTTTCATGTTTTCTTCATCCTTTGACCAAAATGTTCACCACTCTAAGCGTCTTACATCTCAAAACTACAACAAAATTCGGCTCTTTTCTATTTGCCTCTGCTCACATCCTTTTATAGTAAAATATAGGGTTTTGGAATATATACGATCATTTGCACAAGCATGTGAGAGACCATGTATAACAAAAAATAGTTGAATTTACTATTTCACATGGACACAGAGACTTACACGAGCAACATACACGGTCGTGTAACTCCACATAACCATAAATTAATTTCTTGAATCTTCATACGTTTATAGAGACTTACATCGTTTCTACACACAGGTGTGTAGTTCCTTATTTGCTTCAAATCTTCGTCTCATGTTATGATGTTATCCAAATTCTTCTCCTTTATGTCCTTGAAGGCAATTATAACCTATAAATGCAGTTAAAGTGAATTAGTACCAAATATACAGTAAAAAATTAAAATATTAAGGAAAATACATAAAATATGGTTGTATAATTATATTCAAATATGCACTTATCATTTTCCTACGCAACTTTCGCAGTGTCCTTTTGATATCGACATTAAATTATAAAGGGTCTTGATGAGGAGATCTCATTACTACTATACACATACACTAAGGGAAAGGAATTTGCCTCCCTTTTTTGTCCATAATGTCTTAATTCCTCATTTGGCCTCTTATATGCCATTTTATACTAAAAATTGTGGTTGCATCACAATACACAGTCAACTATATGGGTGTGTAAGTGAACTTTGCATAGTCATTTTTCTCAAAATTTGTGATCTTACCCGTTCATAGTGAGCTACTCACAATTTACACGACCATTTAGCCCACTTACACAACCTTATAAGTCCATATGCAATCGTGTAGGTTACAAAAGTGGCGAAAATGTTATCTTCGAGCTTCTACATGCTTTTAGTGACTTACATGATCGTGTAAGTTGCAGTAACTTCAATTCTTTCATTCTTTGTCTTGTTTTCACCCTAATAATCTCCTTCTTACTCCATGAAGGCAATTAAGATCGAACGCTAATATGAAGAGGTCAAGGATATGTTTTTAGCTCATTTTCGTTCTTGTTCCTTTAGTTTGTACCTAAAACAAAATATGAACTAAAACAAGATACCTTACTACGTAAGCTAAATGATCTAGTAATTTTTAATATTTCCTACATTATTGGTGATGTTTATACTAATAAGAGATTGGTGAATAAAAAAGTTAATATCAATGTAGCGTCTTATATCATGCTTAAGAATTTAGGATTGGAGTGAACTAAATCCTAATATAAGAGTAATTCACCTTGCGAATAACTCGATTAAATGTTCTAAAGGTATTGGTGAGAACGTTACGATAAAAATTGATAAGTTCACATTCTTATTTGATTTTTGTATTTTGGACGAAAAAAAGGATGAATAAAATTCATCATATTCCTTTCTTGTTTGTTATCATATTGATCATAATCCTTTTTTATTTATTATTTTTAACTAGTTAATAGTTTTAGAGTTTTCTAGATCTACATAGCTTCTTCGAAGGATGGGCCCTACTTACCATTGTATTATATATCAATAATAGGTATACTTACTAATTGTACCTAATAGATTAGTAATACAAAAACAAAAAATATAAGTAAAGAACACACCACCAAAGAAATATCAAACGAACAAAACAAACATGTAAACGAAATTAAAAATGTAAGTCTAAAAAATCCTAATGATTGACTGCCTCCTAAGAATTGCTTCTTCAAAATCTTATAATTAGACTCGAAAATTTGATCCTTCAAAATATTATAAAAGAACTAATCAACGTACTAATCCACATCAATTATGTTAATAATGGAGTTAAGATAAACTCTTTTTATGTCAAATTAAAAGGGTAATTATTTGGAAGTGTACATATTTTATTGATACTTTTGTTAGTTTTATTAAGTGTTAAAAAAATCAAGTACAGTTTCAAAATCAAAATATAATTAACCTAATATTATAATACTTTTAGTATAAATAATAATTATAAATAGGATAATCAATAAATCAGACACATATTACATATATAATTTATTAATTTTGACTTAATTTACAGAGATATGACTGTCACGTTTAAAAATAATGCCATATGACCCTTCTGTAATTTAAATTGAAATACAGACTTCAGAGATGTGTCTTTCATTCTTATAATAATATGCGTATATTATAATCGTGAGAACCCCAAAAAGTAAAAAGTTTTTCTTTCTCTGACCTAGCCAATTGTGAATTTTAGCCTAATAAAAGCCAAATCAAGTGCGTGTAAAGCTAAAAGAGCAAAGCCAAAATATGAACTTGTCCCACAAAAGGGCGAGAAACGTAGGGTGGATTAAGACATCAACAAGCAATGGTTCTTAAGCAACCACTAAGCCAACGGATTCTAGAGATCAACAACATTTCATTCTTGGTCCAAAACATAATAGTGCAGTTAAAGCATCCATAAGGAGCAAAGGAGCTCGCATAACGATATATACTGCCTCGCGATACGTACAACTACTACATAGGAATAGGAGCAATCTACCTCCTAAACATTCCTGAGCTTTGAAGTGATCGACCGTAGTCAGCAATGATTGAAGAGCTTTTAACTAACTCCCATATCTTTGCAGAGTTCTTTAACCAGTCACGTTCTGAAACATTTCTTGCGAAGGAAGAGCAATTCAAGGATAAAACCTGAGAATAGAGGAGAAACTAAAGTCACTTCCAAATTAAGCAGTTTCTCGACAGTGAGAAATAACATTCAAAATTTTTAGCAACTCAATTGTAGATTAACTAATTGATGTTGCAAATACAGACCTGATCTCGCAGTTTCCACAGGGCAGAGATGTAGCTTTCGTACTGAGATCTTGGTGAATTGTCATTGTTATTGTATGGGATTAGAAATAGATTCCGTGAGGTCGAATCAGTAACATCATCCTCTACAGTAGTTACTGAAGACAGAGAGTGATCTTTAGCAATGTTCCAAGGTTTTGCTCTAAAGAATGAGGAGGAGCCAAAATACCCTTCCAGCAACTTCCTTAGTTGCATAAAGCACCGGGGAGTAAGATATTGATCTTGGAGCCTTAAAATACAGGAATATAAGTTCTCACTTCTTTATGCAAAATAACGTAGTAAGCAGGAAACAAGGATACAAATAATTAAATATAAAAATCTGGCTTCTTAGGCAATGGGTCATCATGGCCATTCCGTACAGCGAAACCTTAACTTAACCTTTGTTGAAATAAAATATATGCTTGAATATTTCGAGCCAATAGTAGTATATAATGAAAGGCATGAAAAGTAAGAAGCATCACATGAAGCGGGGAAACAGCCCATTAATTATCTTAACTACTATCGTTAATCTCCTTTATTAGCAAGTGTTTTTTCCACACCAAGGGGCAATGCGTTCATACAATGCAAAAGGACTACTCACTTGGTATGCACAAAGACCATAGTAGCAATATATTCTTCACCATTGAAATTTTGATCTTTGTTTTCTTTTTCAAATCCAATGGTAGAGCTCTGAAAATATGAAGTGGTTAGTAAAGAAGGATCAGGTATGCCATGTTTCAACAGGTCAACCTGCACATACAAAAAAAGAGAAAACATCTATGGATTACAAAATTACATCACCAAGGAGGAGAAAAATTAAATGAGCATAACAAAAAAGTAATTTCAATAGCCTGAAAAAGATCATAAGACACATCCTCTGAAACCATTAGCTAACTAACTACTATCAGCAATCTGTTGAGTGTGGAGATTAGATAATCCAGGTCTGCATTTGCAAGATTGCATGAGATTCTAAAGGATATGTTCTATACTGTAAAAAATCTTGTACATTTTTAAATCAATGGGCTAAAAATTGAAGCTTAGGAAGTACATGCTTTTGAAACGCAAACAATTAGACAAATTCAGTTAAAAATTATATGGTTCCACATGGCTGTATTCTGGCAACTGCCCACCAAGAGAATTAAAATAAAAAGAAAGAACAAAGGGAGGTACAAGATGTTGGAGACACAAGATAAATAGAAATTAAAGAAATATATAGAAGTCAGTTTCCATATCAGAAGTCTAGTAAAAACTGATTATCTCAGGTTTCAACACCAATGATTTGAATTCCAACAAATTTATAGAAAAAAACAGAAACAAAATAAGTCACCTTGCTATCATAACTCTGCAAACCAAATAGTTGATTAGCTTAGGGGAAACATATTATAACTTTGGAATACCGAATCCATGCAAAAATCAATGATACATCTAACACACATGTAACAAAATGCCTCAATTGCCGTAGAAATCAGTCTTGCAAATGTTCCAAAAAGCAATTTTTTATTACATATTGACCAAACAAAACAGTCAATCAAAGTCCAAGGGTCCTTTGGTCATGCAAAAAATTCTTTCCTTAGCAAGATTAGGTACTGTTCCATGGAATACTACCACTAACTTCCATTGAACTATTCGTTTGGAAGCTTAAATACCAGCTACATGGATTACTACTATTAAATTCCTTTAAATTGTTTTTGAAACAAAAGCTCTCGAGCAGTACTATGAAAAGAAGCTATGTAAGACATCATACCGTAGACAATAAACGCCACATGTTATCATCCTGAACTTCATCTGAAACCACCAGCAGAACATTGCAAATGGATGCAAGGAGCACACCGAGCTATAGGAATTCCTTACAGCATGCCAAGAATATAGAACTTCAGTTATATATTTTCTCTTCACTTAACTCAGAATTATGGTTTACGAAGTTGATCAAACATGAAAGACCAATGCAAGAACAAATACTGCAACTAAAACAACTACAGATAAATAGACTTTTTACTCGGTTACCTGGATGGCCATGAGTTCATTAGCTAACTCGGCTGATAGATTTTCACCACTTAAAACTGATATTGTGGATGTGCTATCCGATCTAGTCATCTCAGCCAAAACAGACGAGCTGAAAACAGCCTGAACATTAATAGACAAACATATCAAATGATGAAAAAAAAAAACATGAACAAAATGCATAGTTTTTCTCCAAATTCTTAAATAACTATTAAACTACGAAGGATATGAGAGTTATGGTTACACATAAAAAGGGAAGTAAAAATTATAGTGTGCAACTGGTTATCTTGTCCAACTTTCACTTGAAAACTATAAAAAGCAATCTAAAGACACGTGCAAAATTGCTGAAAAAGAGAGAGATACTAAATGAGTAGATTGATAACATAAAATAACACCATATTATAAATAAAAAAAAGTTCATCCAAGATGTTGAATTGTATATATAGCTTATTTTGTATTAGTTAGGTTTAACACTAGGCTTTAGTTTGTCAGGGTCCATGGCCCATATAGTTACTGTATATATATTGTACCATGAGCCTAGTAAAATAAGACAGAACAATATTTTTCCTCTAGGGTTTTCTCTCTTTCTCTAAATTTTACATGGTATCAGAGCTAGGTTGAGAAAACCCTAAAATTCTCTCTCACCGCCGGCCAGGAAAACTATTTTTTTGGGTTTTTCTCTCTCTTCCTCTGACGTCAGCTTAGGTCTGTCCCTTTTCTCCAGTAGCTGTTGGAAAATCTGACCACACCACCATGTTCAGGATCCTTCCGTTGACCTAACTGTAGAGTGTTGTTGTCATAATCGCTGCCATGCTCCATCGGAGTCCACTATCGTTGTCTCGCCTTTCGGAGCTCAACCCAACCAAACCAATGACCAGTTGAAGTCACCGACCATACCATTGGAATTAGGAGATCATGGCTGGCCTATCCCTAAAATCCGGGTCACGTCCACCCCCGCACGTGCTGCCATGATCATTCCATTCAATTTTCGCACCTGTTTTGTGCCATTTTTTACACTTTTCACTTACTTTGGCTCCTTCTTGGAGCTGCCTTTGATCCAAACATGTTGGGTGCTGATTCATCAAACAAGTCGGGTCCTTTTTCGAGCATGTTATTTCCGTCTCCAACAATTGCTACGGATAAGTTGATGGGAAGCTCTAATTATGACTCCTGGTCCAAGAGCATTAAATTGTGGTGTATGGGTCAAGGCTTGAAAGATCATCTGACCACCAAGGTTGAAGATGAGAAAACAGACAAAGGAGCATGGCTAAGAGTTGATGCCTTGTTGTGTAGCCTCTTATGGCAATCGGTTGACCCTTCTCTTCGCCTAATTTATACCAATAATACAAATTGCTATCACTTTTGGAATCAAGCGAAAACTCTTTACACTAACGACATCCAGCGCCTATGTGTCTGAATTAATTAATTTGCGGCAACAAGGTATGGCACTTCCAAAGTTACTCGGTCGGATGGCATATATCAAAGCTAAGTATATTTCTCTTTTACCTGCGGGTCAGACTGCATTGGAAGATCTAGCTCAGAGGGATAAGTTCTTTATGCTTTGTACCTTTGCCACTATGGATGACTTCTGTGCCCACTATGGATCATGTTTTTGCTCGCCTTCTTCGTGTTTCCTTGATTCCTACAATATCGAGTGGTTCTACTGGCGGTGAGAATTCAATCTTAGCTTCTCAAGCTCAAAATAGTCGTTGAGGCAAACAAAAGGATGATCGTGGGGGTAATCGGAGTAATCACCCTAAATGTAATTATTGTCATAACTGAGACATACGAAGGAGAAATGTTACAGGCCACATGACCGTCCTCCTCACGCCAATGTTGCTCACTCTGAAAATTCTCCGTCCAATGCCCAGTCACCGCCATCCTTAACTCTTACTGGTGCTGATTATGAAAAGTACCTCAAGTTTAAGAAATCCTCTTCACCTACAGCCTCTTTAGTCATTGTTCCCCACACTAGTAACTAGGTTGCGTGCCTTTCTCAGTCATCTTCCTTAGGACCTTGGGTCCTTGATTCAGGTGCTTCATACCATATTTCTAGTAATCCCCATATGTTCTCACAATTTGCTACTACCACTTCTTTACCTTCTATTACTTTAGCTAATGGATCCAAAACGGTCGCTAAAGTTGTAGGTCGTGCTCGTCCTCTTCTCTCGTTGCCTTTGGAGTCTATCCTTTATATTCATCACTGGCCATTTAATTTGGTTTCTTTTAGCAAACTTACACGTCCCTTGAATTGTTATATTATCTTTGACCGTGATTCTATACTTATTTAGGACTGAGGTATGAGACAAATGATTGGCGCATAGCGTGAGTCACAAGGCCTTTATCACATCAATCCGTCAGTTGCTTGCATTGCTGTCAAGTTTCCAACTCTCCTTTACAACCGTTTGGGTCATCCATGTTTGGTGAAACTTCAGAAGCTTGTTCCTAGTCTATCTAATTTGTCATCTTTTAGTTGTGAGTCCTATCAGCTTGGAAAACAGTCTCGAACCTCGTTTCCAAAGCGAGTCAATAATCGGGTTGCGTCCTCATTTGAGTTAGTTCATTATGATGTTTGGGGTCGTTGTCGTGTCAACTCAGTTGTAGGCTTCAATATTTTGTAACCTTTATTGATTATTACTCTCGTTGCACTTGGTTGTTTTTAATGAAAAGTTGTTCAGAATTGTTTTCTATCTTTGAATCTTTTTGTGCTGAAATTCAGACCCAATTTAATACATCCATCCATGTATTACACAGTGATAATGTTCGAGAATATTTTTCTGCTCCCTTTAATACTTTTATTTTGTCAAAAGGAATTCTTCATCAGTCCTCATGTGCTTATACATCACAACAGAATGGGGTGGCTAAGCGCAAAAATAGACATCTTGTTGAAACTACCCGCACCCTTCTCTTACATCATCAGGTTCCCTTTCGTTTTTGGGTTGATGCCATTCTCACTGCATGTTACTTGATTAACCATATGCCTTCTTCTGTTTTACAGTACAAGATTCCTTATTCCATCATGTTTCCTTGTCAATCGTTATATCTTCTTCCTCTTTGAGTTTTTGGTTGTACCTATTTTGTCCATAACTTTGTCCCTGGTCAGGATAAACTCTCTGCACATTCCACCAAGTGCATTTTCCTTGGTTGCTCCCGTCTTCAAAAAGGTTACAAGTGTTATTCTCCAACTACTCAGTGTTACTTCATTTCTATTGATGTTACATTCTTTGAGACATCTCCATTCTTTTCTTATTGTTCTTCTGAGAGTCACTCGATGTCTGAAATAATTCTTGTTCCTCCTCTTGTGCCTATTCAGTCACATGAAACTATTCTACCTCCTGCACCACTGCAAGTGTATCATCGTCATCCTCCATCTCAACCTCCTGTAGACATCAACTCCTCTCCTACTCTGGATCTACATACTACTTCTGACATCGCTTCTCCTTCTGCACCAGATGACATCTCTAACTCACACCCAGCCACAACATCTCAATCAGCCAAGACCTTACCTGTTGCTGATCAGTTTCCTATTGCTCTTCGAAAAGGTACACGGTCTACTCGTAACCCTCATCCCATTTACACTTTTCTTATTTATCATCGCTTGTCTTCACCCTATTTTGCTTTTGCGTCTTCTTTATCTTCTGTTCTTGTCCCTAAAACTATTGATGAGGCACTTTCAGATTCTAGGTGGCAACAAGCTAGGGTAGAAGAGATGACTGCTTTGTATGATAATGGTACCTGGGATTTGGTTCCTTTGTCTCCTGGTCATTCTACTATTGGGTGTCGTTGGGTTTATACTGATAAGGTTGGTCCAGATAGTACAACTGATCGTTACAAGGCCCATTTGGTGGCAAAGGGATATACTCAAATTTATGGGCTGGACTATGGTGATACATTTTCTCCTGTTGCAAAAATGTCTTATGTTCAACTGTTTCTATCTATGACTACTATACGGAACTGGCCCTTACATCAGTTGGATATTAAGAATGCCTTTTTACATGGTGAGCTTGAGGAGGAAATATATATGGAGCAACCACCTGGCTTTGTTGCTCAGGGGGAGTCTGGTTTGGTACGTAAACTCCGTTGCTCACTGTATGGTCAGAAACAATCTCCATGGGCTTGGTTTGGTTGCTTCAGTGCTGTCTTGCCAGAGTTTGGTATGATTCAAACTGAGTCAGATCATTCTTTTTTCTATAGACATTCGTCACAAGGGTAATGCATTTATCTTGTTGTGTTAGGATATTCGGGAGAGAGAGAGAAAGAATTATTCTAGAACAAAAGTTAGTTATAACCGTATGTACTAGGGAGA
>JAOSBM010000006.1:14047294-14061237 GCA_027568955.1 Erythroxylum tenue
GTTTCACCATTTACAGATAAAATCATTCAAAGGGACTACCTTCAAATTCACAAAAATTCAACACGACAGCTAAAATTTGAGGAAACAACAAGTGGGTTTGTTAATTTCTCACACGCAAAACTCACAAGCAATAGAAAAACAAAGTCGATAACAAGAAATAACAAAATAAAAATAACATACCTTTATAATAAGATCCGAGGAAGAAGAAGAGGAAGAGTCATTAAGAAAACCAAGTAAAGGCCATCCTTCTTAAGTAATCGACTCCTATATGCATTCCGACAATGATAACTCCCTCCAAAACTGAGAGCAACTACCCAAGGAACACAAGTCGAGTACCTAATTCCCAAAAAGAATGCAAAATTGTCAACAACCAAATTTCACAAATGGTGAGAAGAAACGATTTTATAACAAGAGCAGGAATCGAAAAATTAAGAACCTCGAGATAAGAAGCGATCTTGAGGGCTGTATCAAATGGAAGGAGACTCTGTATCAAATGAGCAGAAGTGAGTAAAGAGAAAATAAGCAGAGCACAATTTAGGAAGCAAAAAGATTATTACCGGTTAAATCAGAAACGGAGTCACTGATCCAAAGATGAAGAGTGTGAATGAGACCAGACTAGAGAGTGGAGAAAAGAGACAATCGCGTGAAGAGCGAGAGAGGGCCACTAAGCCAGAGACGAAGAGCGTGAGTGAGACCAGACGAGAGAGAAGTGTGCTGCTGCGTGAGTGAGAAAGTTTGCTGAGAACAACAGGAGAGTGACAGAACTTGTCCAAGAGAAAGAAAGCTTGTCTGTACCTATTCCGGATGTGTGAAGAATAGGTAAAGACGGGGTGGGAGCATCTTTAGCTATTCCCCCATCTCCGGGAATTATAATGCTACGGATTGATTATTCCGTAGGTTTTATTTTAACCAAACGCAGAATACTTAATCAGCAGGAATAGAGAGGTAATAGAATACATATCACCCTCAACCAAACACCCCGTTAGTGTTAGAATAGAGCAGCTAACACCTTTTTTGTTTTTATAATTAAGCCTAAAATTCTTTTTTTTTTGTTTGAGTTAGCTCTTTTCTATAAGTTTTTCTCTCTTTCATTTAATTAAATAGGAGACAACTTAATTGATTATAAATCAGTAACTTTTGGGCATGTTTTATGCAATAAGAGCCTAAGCTTAGAGCGAATTTTGAAAATGTATGATTTCAATTTATTATTACAATTGAATATTAAAGGAACAAAGACCCTAACGTTATAGAAATTATTCAATCGGAATCTTAACTTGACAGATTCCTAAACTCCCGTTTGGTTTTCATATCCATAAAAAATTGCATAAGTAAAATTTTGATAAATTACGAGAACCTCGCTGTAATGGTGTAATAATATTTGCTAATGTGAATATATTCTTATAATTTTCAAAAAACAATTTGACAAATTAATTAGGGTCCACATTTATTAGCATGCCATCCCAACTGGAAGTGATAGACCCTGCTATGTAATTTCACTGTAAAACTTTGTATGTTATCTCAAACAAGACATTAGATTATAAAGTTGTAGTTAAAAAAATTCAACGTCTTCTTAAGCTCCTTCAAGCAATGATAATGCTTCCACCTTCTCAGGTTGTGATGGAGTCCCGGAAAAGGATATTACAAAACTTTTCCCTATATTTGTTAGAAAGGATGGCTTATTTTGATATAACCAGAACTTTCAAAGTGAGTTTTTGGTTTTTGTATTCTTCTGTGTCCTTTTCTTTAGGCTTGCGTTCATTGCCAAAATTTGACAAAACCTACCAGTTTTGGAGTGTCTGGCTTTATAGTATTAAATGAAGCTTTATACTTGGGATTTTAGTTTCAAATAGGTGGTAAGGCCCACCATCTTAGTTGGGATGATATGGTGACAATGGTGACCTCTAATTATGTTTGGAAAAGCCATGTGTCGATGTTTTGGTGGAATTCAAACAAAAATTAATTTTAAGTCTAGTTTTCAAATTGTTAAAGTCCGATTTTGATATTATTAAATATTTTAATTTAAGCAAGTTTTTATTATAAACTAACACAAGCTACAGTCAGGTCCAAGGTAGGTTTAAGATCTATTGTTACTGCTGTTTTAACAATTTAATCCATTCAATGACTTTATGTGTTTAAAGGCAACAAAATAGAGATATGTCACAGCCCTCTCTCCGTCGATCTGAACGCCCAACTCCGGCGATGGCGCAAGATAACCCAGGCTTTGTATTTGCGACCTCAGGCTCGTCAAATCCCAAGCGCCCAAGGCTGACTGAACCCCCTGATAAGGGCGGTTGGGTGGAGGATCCCTTTCCGACTTTAATGCCTCACCCACCCTCTGCTGGTGCTTCTCCATCCATGGGTGGAGCGGACTCTCTCCTGAACTCGCCACTGCTCCACTTTCAGGGAGCTATTGATTTGGTGGAAACCCAGATGATGGGGTGGGGCTTCTGTGATGTCGACTACCGCCTGCCCAAATGGTCCGTGGATAAGGCTTTGAGGACCACTTTAGAGGAACCGTTGGAGAACTCCGTGGTCGTCAAACTCCTGGGGTCACAAAGTAGGGTTCTATTTCTTAAAATCCAAGCTCTCGTAGATGTGGAATAATACTGACGCTTTTGAGTTGGCTGATTTGAGCAATGACTATTTCTTGGTAAAGTTCATGGAACCCTTAGATAAGGAATTTGTGCTTGCTAATGGCCCGTGGATGCTCCAAGATCACTATCTTGTGGTGTGGGATTGGCATTCTAATTTCAAACCCTCCAAAACCTCTTTTCGCCATGCCCTTGTATGGATTCGTTTGTCCAAATTGGCGCTGGAATATTATAATGTGGATGTTTTGTACACACTAGCGAAGGCTTTTGGGACCCCAAAGCGTTTGGATGCCAATACTTTGCAAGGTAACAGAGGACGCTTTGCGCGATTCTGTGTTGAGGTGGATTTGACTAAACCGCTTATCCTAAAAATTCAAATTGATGGCATAGATTATTTGGTCGAATATGAAGGCCTTCATAAGATCTGTTATCAATGTGGGTTTTATGGTCATACCAAAGATTCTTGCCCAGATGTTGGGGCCTCTGTTCCTGCATCTCCACCGGAAGCAAGTGGGGCTCAACCTGCCTCCCAGGCTTCTTCTCATGGTCAGCTGTATGGTGACTGGATGGTTGTCCGTAAAAGGAGGTACCCTGTAGCTCGAGGAAGGGACACTAACCATTTGTCGAGGCTTGCTTCCTCGCACAACCGCTTTCACGGCCTTGACAATGTAGCTGTTCAGGGGCCTGCTCCAGTGGCTCCTCGTGAACCCTCCAGGGACGCTGACTCAATTCATAGTAGTAAAAAAAGGCTGGAAAAAAGTGGTTCCTAAGAAACACTCACAAAGGCCTGTTCAGGGAGGAGCGTCCAAGTCCCAGCATAAAGAGAATCCAGACTCCCTTTTACATTATATTGCTAGGCAGGATGGTTGTTCAACAAGTCTACCTCTCGGTGTCCCAGTTAAAATGTCTCGAGATGCCCCCTCCTCGATCTTTCTTGATGCTATACGGCAGAATGTACAGCCAACTGGACCTACTCCAGTTCTTCCTCTGGGGCATCCCGCGGCCTTCGTGTCAGGGGATTCTAGTGCCCGAGCTTTGAATTGCCACCCTTCTCGGTCGCCGAATCTGGTTACCACGGACAGCCCCCAACCCTTAATGATGATGTTCTTCAACAACCTATTGTTGATGTTGTTCTGCCCACTGCTATGGTGGAAGATGCGGTAGCTCTGGATGAGCTTGCCAACATGCAAAACAAACGTGATTTTAGTTGGACTCCTTTTTTATTCTCTTCCGTTATCTTATTTCTTTTATGATTAAGTTCAATATTATCTATTGGAATGTGCGAGGGGCTGGCAATAGGAACGCCCGACGACATATCAGCGAATTGCTCCGGAGCCATCTTGCGGATGTTATTGTTATTTTTGAACCGAGGATTCAATTTGCTTGATTGCACCAGTTTTGGTCTAGGCTTGGTTTTGAAGGAAGTGCTATTCAAGACCTGCTTGGATTTTCGGGTGGCATATGGGTGCTTTGGAAGACCACTGTGTGTACTTTCACTGAACTTTTCTCTATGAGGCAATGTATCACTGGGCAGATTCGTGGAACTGATAGTTTTACCTTCTTGCTCTTTGCCATTTATGCTACTCCCGTTCCCACGACTAGAGACTTGCTTTGGGACCATTTGAAATCGGATTTTTGGTCGCACAAGGAACCATGGGTGGCTATTGGGGATATGAATGACTTGGCTTGTCCCATGGAGAAGAGGGGGGGGGGGGCGCTTTTTCCCTTCACAAATGGCAAAGTTTCGGCACCATTTACATAATTGTGACCTTTTGGACCTTGGGTATGTGGGTTCGAAGTTCACTTGGGTTCTCTATACGATGCCTCCTGTGTATGAGACGCTGGACCGCGCAGCTAGTAATGTGGATTGGAGATTATCTTTTCTAGATGCTGTGCTTCATCATCTGCCTCTGGTTCATTCGGATCATTGTCCTCTGCTCCTAAAAACTGGGGGTAACCATTTTGCTCCTCATGCTAAGCCTTTTCTCTTTGAAGCAGCATGGCTATCAGACAGTAGTTTTGATAGTGTTGTTTATGGTAATTGGGATCATTCAGACCACCCGGAGATAGCCCTTAAAAAGATTTAGCAGGCAGCTATCCATTTCAACAAGCATGTGTTCGGTAATATTTTTCAAAGGCAAAGGTCTCTTCTGGCCAGGATTAGGGGGGTCCAGCATAAACTATAGGTTTCCTTTTCTAGCCAATTGACTTCCCTTGAGCAACAACTGCTTACTGAATATAATCAAGTTTTAGCTCAAGAAGAGGCTTTGTGGTTCCAAAAGAGCTGCGAGCACCACCTTTTATTTAGGGATCGTAATACCCGATACTTTCAGGCTATGACAGTTATTCATCGTCAACGCAACAAGATTGACAAACTGAAACTAATGAACTCGGAGGAGCGGTGTGATGATGGTAATGCTCTTAAGCAAGATGTCTTCAACTATTTTTGTGAGTAGTTTGGTCGTAGCGAGGGGACAGGTATTAGTTCAGCGTCGGCCTTCCACCAGAAGTTAGGGGAGGAAGCCACTCGGTCCCTTTTGGCACCAGTGACCGCAGCAAAAGTTCAAACTGCTTTATTCGCTATGGGTAATTATACGTCTCCCAGTCCGGATGGGTTTCAACCCAATTTTTTGAAGAATTATTGGGCATTTATTGGTAGCTCGATTTTATTGGTAGCTCGATTATGACTATGGTGCAACAGGCCTTTGTGAGTGGTGATATTGATGATAAGCTCGCCGAAACTCTTCTTGTATTGATCCTTAAAGAGGTGGCTCCGGATAGAATTACCAAATTTTTCCCCATTAGTCTTTGCAATGTTCTCTATAAGCTCATTACTAAGGTGTTGGTTAATCGATTGCGACCTTTCATGAATGAGTTAATTCACCCCTGCCAATCCAGTTTTATCCCGGGCAGGAGCACAACTGATAATATTATCATGGCCAGAGAACTTATGCATTACTTGCGAAGAGCAAAAGGCAAATTTGGGGCAATGCTAATTAAACTAGACCTTGAGAAAGCCTACGACCGGATCAATTGGACTTTCTTGGAGGCTACTTTGAGAGATTTTCTCTTCCCTCCCCGTATCTGTTCTTTGATCTTGAATTGCATTCGACAAACAACTATGACTGTAGTATGGCATGGGGAATGCCTTCCAAGCTTTAAACCTGGTCGTGGTCTTCGACAAGGTGACCCGATCTCCCCTTACTTATTTGTGTTGTGTATGGCGAAGTTAGCTGCTCTTATTTCTCACAAGGTTACTGATGGTAGTTTGAAACCGGTTTCAGTTAGTAGGGGTGGGCCTCGAATTTCTCACTTATTTTTTACTGATGATGTTATGCTTTTTTCAAAGGCATTGATCTCCCAAGCGCAGTTTTTTTCCTCGATCCTTCATGAGTTTTGTGAGGCGTAGGGGATGCGACTATGTTTGGCCAAGTCCAAATTTTTCTCTTCTCCTGGAGTCTCTAGACATACTCGGGATTGGCTTGGGCAGATTTTGGGCTTCAACTACTCTTCTACTCTGGGAAAATATTTGGGGTTTCCTCTTGGAGATGGGACTCTTCATAAAACCTCCTTTGATGAGCTTGTGTCCCGAGTGGAGCATAAGTTGGCAGGTTGGAAACCCAAATTGTTAAATTTTGCTAGTCGTATAACTTTGGCCAAGGCGTCTCTCAATGCTATCCCCACCAACCTTATGCAAACTACTTGGTTTCTGACTTCGGTGTGTGAGAAATTGGATAAAGCAACCCGAACCTTTATTTGGAGTTCAACTGGCAATTCTCATGGTATTCATCTTGTTGCTTGGCCTATGGTTACACAACCAAAGACCTTGGGTGGTTTGGGCTTGCGTGCCTCCTGCACCTTTAACACGGCCTTGCTTGGTAAGGCCATTTGAGCCCTACTCACTAACTTTGATAAGCCCTGGGTCCAGATGCTTGAAAAGAAATATATTCGGGGAGGTGACATTCTCAGTATGAGGGATTCTATTGGTGGTTCACAATGTTGGCAATCGCTAATAAAAGCAGCACATGTCCTTTTCAAGGGTTTCCGGTATCGCATTGGTAATGGGAGCTTGATCTCCTATTGGTGAGACAATTTCCTAGGCTTTGGGCCGTTGCAAGATTTTGTTCCTTCTATAGCGGACGAGGATGTCGATTTGATGGTTAGTGATGTGCTACAAGCGGATGTACAGTGGGATTGGGGCAGGGTGACTTCAGAAATCCCGATCGAAGTTCATTCTCTCTTTCCCACGATTTTCACCCACGTTTCTCCATGGGAGTGGACAAGATCTTTTGGGGCAATTCTCCAAATGGGATTTTTTTTCGGTTATGTCTGCTGTTGATTGGCTTACTCGTTGTGCTGCTGGGATGCCTACAGTTGTTCCCAGGTCAGATTGGATGTGGATCTGGAAGCTTCGTTGTCCTGAGAAGGTTTGATTCCTCGCTTGGCTTATTGTTCATAGGAGAGTCCACACCCAAGGGTTTCGTCACCTTCGCCACTTGGACACTTCAGGTCTGTGTCGTCGGCGTAATTTTGGTATCGAATCCATGGAGCATTTGTTTCGGGACTGTTTGAAGGCACGCCAGGTATGGTTTCTTCTTTTTAATGGCCTCTAGCCCCCTCTTTTCTATTTTGGCTCGTGTGTTGCTTGGTTCAAAAAGTGGAGCAGGGATTCCTCTAATTTAGGGGTTGGCCATTGGCTTGATATTGTTTTCCTAACTAGTATATGGTTTATTTGGCTCATGAGAAACCATGATACCTTTGGAGATCCAGATGTTGCATGCCCGCTCTTATCTCAGTTACATTGTGCGATTGTTGAGTGGAATACGTTGTTGGGCACTATGGGCCATAGTGATGCTCCTGTCAGGCGTTGGGTTGGCTGGAACGTCCCAGTCGCGGATGCAATCTGTGTTAACGTTGATGGGAGCTCACGGGGTAATCCGGGTGAGGCTAGATTTGGCGGTGTTCTTCGGGATTCAAATGGTACTTGGTTGGGGGCTTCTATGGCAGTATTGGCACTGCTACTAATATGATTGCAGAGTTATCGGGAATCTTCTTTGGTCTCCTCTCGGCTTGGGATTGGGGGCGCAGGCATATCGTCCTTTGTTTTGATTCTCAAGAAGCAATTCGTTTGGTTCGAGATGGTCATTTTCTGGTTTACCCTCATGCTAACTTATTGGGTGATATTTCAGCAATGTTACACTAGGATTGAAATGTTGATCTTATTCATTGCCTACGTGAAGGCAATCAAGTCGCTAATAGGCTTGCCAAAATAGGTAGTCGTTCCTCTACCTCCTTTCGGTTTTTGGAAGCTCCTCCTCCTGAGGTTGGCATTAGTTTGTTAGCTGATAGGTTTGGCGTTCTCTTTGAACGTCAGTAGCCCCCCCCCCCCCCTTTTTCGGGGTTGTTTTGTCTTGCTTACTTTCTCTTGCATAAAAAAACAATTTAATCCTTTGTTGAAATCTCAAGAGAATAAAATGCGATGTTTGGAAGTATGCAGCGTGGTCAATCAGGCAATAAGATTAGTACTTATCAGAGCAATCAATCAAGTTGTCATATATAAAACTACATTATTTTAAGAAAAAGACATGAAAAATTATGTGCCTTTAGGTTATGTTTAGTCGAAGATTTTATAATGAAATGAAATGAAATGTAATATTATTCTATTATTTAGGAGATAGTTTTATAACAAAATGGAATAAAATAAGATGAAAGACGAGAGTATGACATCCAACCAAGGTTCTTAAAACCGGACCAGTCATCGAATCGGTGGCCTTACTGGTCACCGGTTTGACCGAACTACCGATCGAACCGGTGTGACGTAATAATTATGCAATAATTATATTTAATTATATATAATATTTAAAATATTTAAAAAAATAAAAAAATAAAAAAAATAATTGTCTGACCGGTCAGACCGGACCGGTCCGACCAGTGACCGGTTTTGACCGATTCACGCCGGTTCAATTAAGACCGATTTTAAGAGGTTAACCGGACCGGACTGCCGATCGGTCACCGATCGGACCGATCGAACCGGCCGGTCCGGTCCGAGTTTGAAAACCCAGCATCCAACTAAGTATAGCCTTAATTTATACCAAATCGAACAGGTCTTGTTTTTTTTATATCCGCTAAAATTTTGGTGAAAGGAAGAATTGCTACGTAGAGGCTAAAGAGTTAAGTTGGTCTAATAAATAAAATGTTAAAGAGACATAAAGCCAAACAACAAAGAAAATCTACAGGTCATTTGATAGCGATGGAAGAAATCCTACACATCTTTGCCTTTGGACAAAATAACAGAGCGGGAAGAATTGAACAAGCAAAAAGCTTTGATACGCAGCAACATGGAGGCCTAGCGAAGTAGTGGAGGAGGTGCAGACAAGTCTTACGCATAACTGAGGAGTCCACGTGGACTCGCTTTGGTGTTTCCTAGAGGAACATTCTGGTCAGAAAGAGGATTAGGGATTTTCTAACTTGAACATCCAAGTGACAATAAAATTCGACAGGAAGAGAGGCGTCCTCTATTAGTTCCATGGAATAGAACGCTTTTTTTTTTTTACTATGCATGCATTCAGATTTATTATTATTATTATTGTTAATTTTTTAATAAAAATAAAAATAAAATTATTTAATTGAAAAAAATAATTTATATCAGTAAAAATTAAATATTTTGTAAAATAAATATTTTAAGAATGATTTTTATTTATAAATTAAAATACTTTTTTAATATTTATTTTAATTACTGAATTAATTTTATTTATAATTTTATATATTTTAAATTTGAATTATATTTTTTAATAATTATTAAATTTAAATTATTTATGGTTTTAAAATTAATATTTAAATGAATTAAAAATTAAATTAAATTATTCATAATTCTAGATAATTAAATATATAATCTTAAATTACATTATTTATAAATTATTATTAATACTATATATTTAGTTGATATTAAAATTATTATGAAAAATAGAAATAAAAATATGATTTTATATAATATGATAATTAAAAGAAACTAAAATTAAAAACAGAAACCAAAAAATCAAAAAAATAAATAAATACTTGAAAATAAAAATAAATAGAACATAATTTAATAGCAAGGCCATGGTTTTGAAAATCGGACCGGACCGATTGGACCGGTGACTCGTCGGTGGTCCGGTCCGGTTTATCCTTCAAAATCGGTATGCAATTGGACCAGTCTGAACCGGTGAAAACCGGTCAATTGACCTGTCCGACCGGATCGGTCCGACAATTATTTTTTAATTTTTAATTTTTTATATATTTTTTAAATATTTTTAATATTATATATAATTAAATATAATTATTGCATAATTATTACGTCACACCAATTCGACTGGTGGTTGAACCGGTCAAACCGATGACCAGTAAGGCTACTGATTCGATGACTGGTCCGATTTTCAGAACACTGAGTAAGGCTTTGACTAAGATCATTTTTCTACCTCTATATATACGCGGTTAATAATAAAATGGAAATAGCATGTCTCGACCGTTTACTTTCTGCCGCATTTTTAATCAATGCAAGTTAAAACATGAACTCGGCTAACATGTTAACTTAAAATTTTAATACATGGACAACATATAATCAAGCTCTTAAGATTTAAAGATGACCACTTTCCAATAAATTAATACTTAAATAAACATATTTTATATCCAAAACTTTATCTTAGGTTTGCTAAGATTGCAATATTCAAACTCAATTATATTTTTAGATTTTATCAAATAAGTTAATATTTATTTTGATCAATTTAGTTATGATGATGTTAAATCATTCTAACAATATATTAAAATTTAAAATTAGATAATTGGATATCACATTAGAGATCTTAATTTTTTTAAAATCATATAAAATTTTAATAAACATATATTTTTATCTATACCCATTACCTAGAATGTATAATTTTCTTCACATCTTTATTTGTAAAAAAGAATAATATATAAACATTCTAAGACAATAAGATTTTTAATTTATAAAGTAACACTAACATTAATCAAACATTTTTGTTATTGAATTTTAAAGTTCAATTTATGATAAGGAAACAACCTAATAAAAATATATATAACTTTAAGAGATTAAAAACTCAAATAATAAGTCAAAAGAACTTAATTTTCTTTTTTAATAATCATATTTGATAGGAATGACAAAGTCTGGTCCAATCAAGTCTGACCCCTTTAACTTGTGGTTCGAATTCAACTCAAAATTTAATCAAATCCGCTGTACATAGTTTAATCTTGGGTCGAATCTTGATTAGATCGCCTAAAATGATATTATTTTAAAGAAATTTATTAAAATTATATTATTATGGATAGTAATTTAGGTCGTCAAGAAAGTCGGCCTTCAAATTTGGACCTGATCCAAAATTCAATTAATTCAAACATGACTTGTTTACTTCAAAGTCACATATTAAGCATCGAATGATAATTTTTTATATGATACATTTATAATTTGTTTACTATAAGATAGTTTAATGGATTAATCAATCATAACAAATGGACAAAAAATCAAATATTTAGAATTTATCAATTAAATATTAGAATTTAACAAATGGACTATCACTCAGGTAAGCATATTAACAATTGCTTGATTAAGATAGATTTCTTTAAAGCCTTTGATATAGTTAGTTGTCAGTTCATTTAACTATGTCTATAAGCACTTCATTTGCCTACAAAATTTATTCAATGGATTATGGCCTAGGTTAGCACTTTTTCTTTAAGTGTGCTAGTCAATGGCATCCCTACCACTCCTTTCAAACCAGCTAATGGCATTCGCCAAGGTGACCCCCTTTTGCCTTATTCAT
This sequence comes from Erythroxylum tenue, assembly GCA_027568955.1. Taxonomy (NCBI): domain Eukaryota; kingdom Viridiplantae; phylum Streptophyta; class Magnoliopsida; order Malpighiales; family Erythroxylaceae; genus Erythroxylum; species Erythroxylum tenue. Next base: position 14,058,696 of record JAOSBM010000006.1, read on the forward strand.
TTACTCTTATGATGGAAGGGCTATCCAAAATATTAGCCATACTTGTAGCTTGTAATGGAGCTTTCATGTAACACCCACATACCCCCTAGAAGGATATGTGGATGTCACCTAAGACAAGACTTAAACATATCAAAACAATACAAATCATGCCAAAAATTCAAACAACCAATCATTACGTTTCCATACATATTTGACTTTAAACATAATTTAACCAACACACTGAATTTATCCGAATACATGCTTCAATTACAATACCATCCTGAATTAAAGTTATTACATTACAAACCCATAAACAAAACAATACATATCTTAAGTTCAAATACACTATGTATTACAATATTTATAAACTTTTAACAAAATACATCATGTCTCATATTATTACATGCAACTCAAATATACATTCCCAAAACAAAACACATTCTTCATTGACTATTGCGGTTGTTATTGTCCCAGTCGTCAAATCCTCCTATATGAACCTGCATGGGGCAAAACCATCGTGCTAAGTATAAAGCTTAGTGGGGAATAAACTAAACAGGATATAAACTGACAACTCTTTCAAACAGTCATACAAACATTCACATATTCAAAATCACATCAGATTATAAGCAGTGTTTACTTATCCATTTGGAAATCAAACCAAAATATCATAAATCTTAGAACAAAATATAACATGTCAAAATAGGTTACACATTTGTTTCGGAGCAAAACTCACCAATTTCAAAGCTGAATATTATAATATCAAAACAAAACTTGTCTGTAACAAAACAGAATTTGCTTATTTCAGACATAGCTCAAATGTTTCAGATCAAAGCTTATTTATATCAGAACTGAGCATATAACAAAATACAAAACAAGTTAGTCTGTTAATCTTGCATACAGAAGTGGGTAACTAGACTAATACAGGAGATACCGTGATCAGTATCACAAAATAGGAGAGACTTATGTCTCAATAATAGGAGACACCGAAGTGTCCGTAATAGGAGACACCGAAGTGTCACAGGAGCAGTTGTAGACCCTTCTAGGCATGCTTATTTACTCACGAATAGGACTTAACAGTTTTAAAACAAAACAGGTTCATTTTAGAATTCTCATATGAGGAACATATTGCAACACATACCACTTTATTCCATTTTGTTCAACTTGACATATTCATTGATTTCCAAACAAACTAACATGTCATACAATTACCAGTATATGCAATAATGCATCAATAGAGGTATTGAGTCATCACAAATTATGTATATTCACACAAATAGAAAGCAGTTCCAACACAATCCCAAAGACACTTAATGGTCTGGAAATTAATACAATATCATTGCAGAAATTCCCAATTCACAAACATCCGTATCCAATTCATAAAACATAAGCCTTTAGAACTCATTCATTATGTATTCATCATTATTAAACCATACATTCTTTATATTATCATCCCAATTAATAATGCATAATTAAATTAAGTGTTACTCAATTAAATTGAATACCAATTTAAGTTCATAACACACCTTAAATAAGTCCATTTAAGTCCTATTATACCAAATAAATTAACTTATCCTTATATAGCTCATCAATTGCACAAAATTCCATTTTTTTCACCTTCTAAATCATTTCCCATAATTATGGGATAAGTGACTTGAAACCTCCAAACAACTGTTTTCACAGGACAAGTTTTTGGATCATTTTTTATGGCCATTCTGACTTAGCAACTGACAATTTTAAAAAATATGTTCTTCTAAACAAATGTTTCGCTATGTATTAAGTTTCAAAAAAAATAAAGTTAATGCAATTTGGTTTATTATTTCGAGAGTTATACCCAAAATACTACAGACTGTTCTCAATTGTGGACAGCAACCACAACTCAACTTCAAGCCAAATTTCAAAACCCTTAGTGACAGGAATCTCGATTCCTCCATGAAAGTTGTATATATTTGTATCTAGTTTAATCTGAATTTAAAATCATCCCATTTGGATACCTACAGGTTAAGATATGGCTAAAATATCGATACTTGTTCAATGGAACCACTCCTTCTAACAAGTATCCAGCATGTATCAAGTTCCTAACCTCATTTCTTTCTTAATTTAGTACACATTTTATCCACTTAAAACATCAAACAATACATGTTCTAACATGATACCAAGTTTAGTATTCCCTTACCTCACTAAACTTCACAGTCAACTCCAAGAATCCAGCTAAACCAAGCTTCCAAACAACCAGCGCATACCTAAGTTTAATGTGCAACTTTCAGCATCAACAAGGTAATAATACATAGAATAACAAGAATTACTTCTTAATGGAATAACTTACAAAGTTTCCTAGTGTTAATTGTGTAGGAAAATTCCGCACCGCCTATATGTGATATAGGCACCGGGATTTGAAAGTGTAAGTCGACTTGTACATATGATGTAACTCGACTTATGCTGATACAGTACCATAAGTCGACTTGTGTCTCCTGTAAGTCGACTTATCCAGGACATAACTCGACTTGTACTTAAGTAACTCGAGTTATGCGGTTCTGTATGGATGTTAGATTTGTGTCCTAAAGAC
>JAOSBM010000006.1:14067030-14083713 GCA_027568955.1 Erythroxylum tenue
AATAAAGTTAATAATAATAATAATAATAATAATAATAATAATAATAACAACAACAACAAAAATCATATTAAAAATAATTGAAAAAATTAATAATAATAAGACTAATAATAAGTAGAAAATTTATAATAATAATTAATAATAGTAAGAATAATTAATAATAATAAGAATAAAAAGTTAATAAATAATAATAATAATAATGATGATGATGACAAAAGTTAATAATAATAATAATAATGATAATAATAATAATAAATTAACATTAATAATAATAATAATAAGAAGAACATTTTGATTTTTTGTTACTGATTTCTTTCTTATTTCAAGTTTAAAATTTTAAACCAAACATTGGAATAGAAACTCTCTATTTATCTATTACATTTCGCGAATCAAACAAAATAATACGCGTTCTTTTTTATTCTTCATTTTTTTTATTCCTAGGAATACTTATTCTATTCCTTACCTATTTTTATTGAGTAAACTAAACAAGCCGTTAATGTTTCATCCGTCCGATTTTATAGGAATCTATTTCCAGAAATGATATTATACCGGTTGGGAAGAGCAAACTGAACAAAAAGAAGATAATTGAGGTATTATTATTAAGGTGAAAATAGTAAGAAAAATTGGGAATTAAGTGAAAATTTTATGTAACTGTATATCTGTCTTTATACAAACAGAAATTACAAAGAAACTTGCTTGTTAAGTAAGAAATACATGTATACATGATATGACACGACACACGACAAAAGTAAACAGCATTTATTATTTTACTCTGTTGGTGGTGGGCCACAACTCTATTTAAGTCTAACCTTTCGCCCTCTCTTTCTCTCTCGTTTGTTGTTGATTTTTCTTATTTTCGCACTCATTAGATATCCATTCATCCTCTCTCTTCCAAAACTATTTCCTTTAAGGCTTTAAGAGTCCTCAGAGAAAACCGTTATCCCCTCATAATTATCTATTCTTTTTAGCTATGGCGTCCGATCCTCAACATCCCATCCGCACTTCTCCTGTAATGATCGTGATGACAAGCTTTTAAATCTAATCTCTGTTCTTCTGTTCTATTTAGCTTGTTCTAGTTTTTTATCAAGTTAGTAAGAAAAAGAAAAGTAAAACAAGATGGAGTAGCAATCAACAACGAGAATATAAATTTTGATGTTCTTTCACTTTTAGTTTCAAATTGACGTTTGAGCTGAAATTCTATTGCTATATCTCGAAATATGGGATGTCAGTTTTTGCTTCACAAGTAACTAACAGTTAGTCACCCAAATGAGTTATTTATCGTTGTTTGTCTTCATTTTCCAACAAAAATGAAGTTGCTTGTTTAGTTATGAAGTCAAAAAGTTTGTGCTAATCAGGTAGGAAAGTTTTCCGGGGAGATCAATAACGCAGAGGAACCTCTTCTAAATGGAATTCACCCTTCAGAGAATTATACTGTCTTATCTGCAATTCTCCCGTAAGCTTTTACTTTCAGTCCCTTTTATTTCCTCTTATTTGTGTGGGCTAAGAAGCTGGACGTAACTATTAGCTTGCTTGTAAAATTTTCCGCAAATGATTGTATTCTTATGGTTGCTAGGCGTACTTTCCTTCTACCATTTATCAAACATGTAAATGCAGTAGCATTAGTGAAATGATCTATGTAGCACGGACACGGCAAAATAGAGCCGTGTCCCCGTGTCGGACACGTGTCTGTGTCAAACACCCACTGACACACGGTGACCACAGTTTGGACACGTCTGGAGACCACTCGGACATTGCTTAATGGAATATGTGTTCCATAGAATATATGCTCCATGTTTTTTGAGAGGGGCTTATAAAGTATCAGTTTTTTTATAGGAGCTTATAAAGTATCAAATATGTATGAACTATCAAGATACATATATTTTATGGAACACATATTCCATTAAGCAATATCCGAGCGGTCTCCAGACGTGTCCGAACTGTGTCCACCGTGTGTCAGTGGCTGTCTGACACAGACACATGTCCGACCAGTGGCGAAGCCAGGAAGTTGTTTCAGGGGAGGCAATGTAGTTTTTTTTTAACCAATCCACCCTGGGCAACGGTAGTATACCATGGACAGCATATATATATTCTTTAAAAAAATTTTTTTTGAGGGAGGGCATTTGCCCACCCTCCCTAAGCTGTAGCTTCGCCACTGTGTCCGACACGCGGACACGGCTCTATTTTGCCGTGTCCGTGCTACATAGATCAATATTTTATCTCGATGTTTACTAATCATATCAATGAACTTAAGAAGCATTTCCTTGATTTCAGATTCCTATTTCCAGCTCTTGGAGGACTATTGTATGGATATGATATTGGTTCTACATCTTGTGCGACAATATCAATAGAGGTGTGCATCTAAAGGCACTTTAAGTTGGGAACACACTATATTTTGACTTGTTCCACCAGATGTTACTATAAGTTCTTATTTGTAGAATCAGTTTACTACATATTTTACTGTATGATCCCCTGTGGTGTTTTTCCAGAACATAGTCACTGAACAAGTGTTTTGGCCACATTTCATGTGTTTAATGAAAAAATAAATAAAGGAAAACAATTAAAACATAACGAACACCTTGAGATTTCCATTATAATGGATTTTATTTCCCATTAATAATTATCTTCTTTCTCTTTTTGTCAAGTAACTAAACTTTTGACATGCAACAAAACATGTAGGATGGGCTACTGTGTATACCTGTAGTAATAACTGAAATTGTCAGTGCACATGCACACACTCCTTGCAGTGGCGTGGGGTGGGGGGCGTGAGGTTGTGGGGCAGGAGGAGCAGAGGTTTTCATTCTTGTAACATTACCGTTGAAATCAGGAATTCTCTCTTTTTCTTAACTTGTTATCCTTTTGTTTTCATATGCAGTCAGCCACTCTGAGCGGCATTACCTGGTACAATCTAAACTCTGTTGAGATCGGGCTCATAGTGAGTTTCAACACCTTTCTACTCCTTCTCCTATCGATATAATTGATGCTTAATCTTAAGTTATTGCATTATGTTTACAAGTTTAATTTGCAATTCTATGAACTCTTTTGACAGACCAGTGGCTCACTCTATGGGGCCTTAATTGGATCAGTCTTAGCTTTTAATATTGCTGACTTTCTAGGTTAGTGATGTTATCGTGTAATGTATGATAAGTTTTTTGATAACTTCTTTTTCAAGACGAAGGTAGAATGATGCATTGGGTTTGCAGGAAGAAGAAGGGAGTTGATTTTGGCTTCTTGCTTATATCTTCTTGGAGCAATTATAACAGCAGCCGCGCCTATATTTGCAGTTATGGTGATTGGGCGGTTTGTGTTTGGTATTGGAATTGGATTGGTAAAAACTTTTCTGCTCCTTTTGCTGAATTTTGTTACCTGAATTGTACACATTCTCGAGCATTTTGCCAATAATGGGCATGAAAACTTTATTATTTACAAGTTCAATGTACCCATTTTTTTGGGAAGATAGTTCAATGTACCCATTTTTAAGTGCAGATTAATTGCAATTTGAATATTAGAAGGAAGGAATTAACTCAAAAATGTTTTCAGACATTTGTTGTTTTAAAACTTATCCCAATTTAGATAGATAAACTCTTTGTTTCTGAAATTTTAGGCCATGCATGCTGCTCCAATGTATATTGCTGAGACAGCTCCAAGTCAGATTCGTGGTCAACTAATCTCCCTCAAAGAGTTTTTTATAGTCCTTGGGATGGTTGTAAGTTCATTGATATTTTATTGGGACTTTGAGTTTGTTTTGGGTTTACAAAATTAGTTGCCAGCAATTGTAGTTGCCAGCAATTGTTGTTGTATGAAGCTTTCTTTCAATCTACTTTTATTTGTACGCTTTAATTCCTGAAGTAGTTACTACAAGACTATCTTGCAGGGAGGTTATGGAATTGGTAGTCTTTTAGTAGATACTATAGCTGGTTGGCGCTATATGTATGGAGCCAGCACTCCTTTGGCGGTTATCATGGGAATTGGGATGTGGTGGCTACCAGCATCACCTAGATGGCTTCTATTATGTGCCATACAAGGAAAAGGAAATATGCACGATTTGAAAGAAAGTGCAATATGTTGCTTGTGTCGACTCAGGGGTGAAGCTATTGGTGACACTGCTTCTAGGCAAGTAGAGGAAATTCTTGCGGAACTTGCCGTTGTTGGTGAAGAAAAGGAAGCTACGTTTAGGGAAATGTTCAGAGGAAAATGTTTGAAGGCTCTTATAATTGGTGGAGGATTAGTTTTGTTTCAACAGGTACTTCATATGCCAAATAGAAATAAAATATCTCATAAGATGCTCGAGTTGCTGCATTTTGGCTTACACATGATATGTAATGGCAGATCACAGGGCAACCAAGTGTACTGTATTATGCCGCATCAATCCTTCAGGTATCTTGGGTCCTGCTGCTGAAAGTCATGAAATAATTCTCCCTTTTACAGAGTTTTGCTAGAAGAAAGATAATTTGATCTTGACTTAAGATCTTATGACAGAGTGCAGGATTCTCTGCAGCATCTGATGCAACGCGAGTCTCAATTCTACTTGGTCTACTGAAGGTTAGTTTCCATTTCATGATAACATCATTCATATAGGCTATTATTTATTGAGAATTAGTGGATAGAAAGTTCTAACACAAATTTAATGTGTTTAGAATACATGTACTTTACGGTGTTGTAGGAGGAGAATTCACTTTTGTGTTAGAAATTCATGATACTTGAAAGTTGCACATTTTGGTGATGTAGAAGTTCAATTAGAAATTCTTGACATGTTTTTTCACCTCGTTCATTATATTCCATGAGAAGAAATTCATAAGACTGCTGCTTTTATTTCCTTATGTATTGTGGAGGATATATGTTTAGCTTTTTTCTTAACTTCCTATACTGTTTCTATATTTTGCTTTTGTTTTAAATTTTGAGGGTCATGTGGCGGCACAACATATTCATAACTGGATTGGGTATAAATATTTTCATTTCCCTCTTGAACTATGTTCCTGGATTTGAATCTTTGATTTTGTATGTTGTCATTGAATATTTGATTTTGTATGTTGTATGTTGTATGTTGTCATGTCAGTTCCACTGTGCTATAGATCTTCTAATTCTTTTAATCTAGTAAAGAAGCTTTTATGTGATGAAGCTTACCCAACATTTAATCATGCTACCCTTTATTCTTTACCTGTGCCGTATGAATTATTTTACCTTTCAAGTTACTTCTCTTCATTTTCCAATATCTAGTGGAATTTTGTTTGTAGTTGGTTATGACTGGAGTAGCTGTTACTATCGTCGATAGAGTTGGAAGGAGACCTTTACTTCTTGGTGGTGTTTCTGGAATGGTCCGTTTTCTCACTCTTTATTGGATTCCATTCTTTTATCCTGATACCTTGAGCAGCATGTGCATAAAGATGGTAGTTCTTTCGTTCATTTCTAAAACAAGGAGTGGTGGAGGAAGCAGAGCAATGTCAGTCTTTTACCTGATATAAGTTTACAGAAATTTTTGTGAGATTGTCTCTCACATTACCAAAAAGAAGGGTTATGGAGGATGTGGAAAACATGGGAAATTTGAATTTATAGGGAAGTAACTCTTAAAATTTGAACAACCATACTGATATACACGCTGCATCTATATGGCAGGGTGTATCTCTGTTCCTTCTGGGGTCATATTACCTTTTCCTAGATGATGCACCAGTTGTCGCTGTTGTTGCCTTGCTGTTATATGTTGGCTGCTACCAGGTAATCAAGATTTCTTTTCGAACCTGAATAAATCATTACTCAGAGCTCTTTGGTTTATATGAAAGATAAGATGGTATGTTTAGTTTTATGGAGCTTTTTGGTATTTATATGGACAGAAGGTCACAAAGAACGAGAAATGGGCAATTTTTACTCTTAAAAGAATTTGATTTATGAAATGCTTGTTTCTTCTTACCAACAGTTCAATGATGTGGATTAGGAATCTTCTTTTTCCTTTTTTTTTTCATGTACTCACATATGGATTAGTTATAGCCGTTGGGTAAAGTTTGGGGGGTTACCGCGAGATTTTTAGCACTCCATGTTTAGTCTGACCGATGTTTTGTAGATTGGTCTTTAGGGTGGAGATAGGTGACACTTACCTAGCACTTTTGAACCGTGGTATGCGGTATATTTTACTGCTAATTCTTATATGATATTATAATTGAACATGAGAGCCAAATGAATCGAAATATTCGTGTTTGGTTTAGGAAGAGATCCTGAAAGTTTTGCAATAAATGAAAAAATAATCTTATTGTTTACATAATCGAAAAAATATAAGTTTGGGACGGCGTGTTTGTGGAGGAGGAAACTTTGGATGAATTATACGGTGGAATACTTCTTGCCCATAAGGTCATCTTACGGCGTCAAGGCTAATATGAACCTCAGTTTTGTACTGTCCTCCGCGTGCTGTCATAATATACTTATCGCTTCTTTATTATGTTTCTTAGAAGTTTTAAGATCACAGAGAATTAGTATTTTGTATAAGAATATTATTATGCATCTAATAGTGTGATCAATTTAGGTATATTTAGGAATATTATTTTTTCTTATTAAATTCTCTTATATCTTTGAAGCATTTTCTTTCGAGCCATATGTTTTGTATTTAGTCTAATCTTTTAATATATCCTAGTTATTTAACCTAAATATTTTCTTAATTAACCTAAAATTTGCTTTTAATGGGTTGTTTGATTTATTTTTGTACTTATCTTCTTTCTATTTTGTGTATTTATTTACGTATTTTATTTTTATTTTTTACTCTTTATCTTATTCTATATTTATTGTATTATTTATTTTGTGACTTATTTTATCTTTTATATTATTTTTATTTATGTGTATTTATTTTTATTACTATTAAATTTTATGCCTATTTTTATTTTTATTTTATTTTAAATTATTACTACTTTATTATTTTAATATATACATGCATATATATATTTTTCATTTGGGCCTATTACAAACAACCTTTCTACTAATTGGGGCAATAAATTTTCCTATATCTCACGTATCAGTAGAATTTTCACTGAGTTGTTGTATGTTTTTTTATTAGAGAGTGTTGTAATGCTCTACGTAGGTGGTTAAGCCTAATGATTAATTTCCTTTCGATATAAATAGATGAGTTAAGCCTAATGGATAATACACCTCAACTCGTTTGTGTCCATAAACGTAGACTTTGCAACCGAACCAGTAATCACCTTAAACTAATTTGTCAATTCTTTTTCCTCGTCCTACTCTATACTTTCCATTTCATATCTTATCCTAAACCCCTTATTCTTTATTCTCTTTCAAGTCGCAAGTTTTGTTTCATTGTCTTCAAAGTCATTCTTCTTCTGTAAGTCGTCTAATTCTCTATTGGCTGCTCCTTTCACAGCGAGCCCCTTCTTTGGTAGTGATTAAGTGTTGTTACCTATTGTTTTTCTTTTCTTCTGTAAACCCATTGGGAGAGCTCTTACCGTTTTTCCACTTTTCCTTTTGGAAGTCAATTAAGAATGTTGTTACCTCTACTCTTTATCTTTTTTTTTTTAGCAGTCCATGAATCACGCTACCTTTCTTCTTGTCTACTGTTTCTTCGTCAATTATACCATCGTCACTATTCTCTTTCTACAAGTGTCTTTAAAATGCTGTTAATTAAAATTTTTATTTTATATATTCGCAGAATTCTCCTTCCATAGGTTCATAATTTATACGCAAGCTAGACATGGATAACATCCACTGGCCTGCTTGAGGAAATTTTGAAGGTCATATATATCTAGTATTTTGTATAGGAATATTATATCTTTACATCCAAACAACGTTAACCAATATGTATTTATTTCACTCTTTCATACTCTTACTTTTAATTTCAGAAGAAATTATTTGGGTAAAGAATGTTAGCTCACGTTGTAGTATATGCTAGAGTAGTATTAGATTCCACACTGACATGTTTATTTCCAAGCGTTACAAACAAATTAAAAAAAATGATAAAAATAATACCAATTTTCAACTCGTCACTTTTGCCTTAAGAGTTCTTAGTCTTCCACCATTTAGCTTATGAATCTTGCCTACAATGTTTCTTTGGTGACCTCTTCCATAATGGCTAATGGAATTGCTTTGCAGTTATCTTTTGGTCCCATTGGTTGGTTGATGATTTCAGAGATTTTCCCCCTACGCCTAAGAGGACGAGGTCTCAGTATAGCAGTGCTTGTGAATTTTGGTGCAAACGCTTTGGTGACATTCGCATTTTCCCCTTTGAAGGTACTTAATAATCTCTATAGCTGTAAAATATTTCCATTTTTCCTTTCAAGGTCATCCTTTGGATGCATTTTTTTAGAAAACAGTAGGCAATACTATGGATAAGGCCACTGTAAAGAGTAACCAATGCCAAGATTCTTTGACAAATAAACTATTGCTAGGTGGTTGAGAAATTGAGGTCTCTATATTAATACTATTATTGTTTCCGAAGGTGGAATATTTTGAGGAAAATACTCCTTGAAAATACATATACTCACAATGATTGCTCCACCTTTTGCAAACCCTCAGAACCATATCCTTAATAACTGTTATTGTCTGGTAAGACATCCAAATGTTGCTTATGTTGCCTTCATCCAAACATGCTAAAAATCTTCCAGAGTGAAGTCTTAATGAATTTCTCTGATTTTGTTGTTAGATTTCTTATTTCACCGGAACATTTGAGGGAAAATAAAGTGTAGCTGCTGTTGCAATTTTTGTTTTATGATTAGGTTGAAGTAGTTGGAACATGAGAGCATTGGTTTTGTCTATGCTGAAATATGGATCTTTCATTCACTTTTATTTCTGGGGTGGAGGTGGGTGTAAATGAAAAGTTGACACGTGGTAGGACCTGTGCAAGTATAATTGAGACCACAACGTTTGACGTATCCAAAATACTCAGCCAGATATTAAGAAAGGCCTACAGTACAAAATGCATGTGTCGTTCCTTATGGTTTCTGTTTTTTTCCAAGTCATCCACCGCCCAAAAGCTTAAGTTGTTGGATGAGGTTTATGAACATCATATTAGAGACCCTTCGTGTAGTGTAGACGAATTACCGTTCAAATATTATTCTATCACGTGCATTATGTAGCGTAGACAAATCACAACATGGTGAGAATGACATCACCATTCAAATATTATTCTATCACACACGTCATGTAGTTTAGACAAACCACAACATGATGAGAGTGACTTGAAGTTGAAATGTATCATTCTGGTACAAAAGTGAAGCTCTTGGTTGAGGTTTAAGAAGGGTCAAATGTATCACTGTCTAGCTTGGATGCGTTCTTATGTATAATTAAGTCTTTGCTGCATGGTTCTAGTTACCTCATGGATCTTTCAACTCGCTGATAACATGTTCTTGCAACTTTTTGTTTCCAAGCGTTCTTTATGAAAGTTTTGTTCTAAGAATTTCCAAAAAGGTGCAGCATGGCGCTGCTATTTTCTACCTAATTCTTCTTGTTGTGCATGGTGTTCCCTGTACAACTTGATTGAATCTTATCTGGCTTACAGGCTTTACTGGGAGCGGGCATCTTGTTCTACGGATTCGGAGTGATAGCTGTTGTGTCTCTTCTCTTCATATTATTTATAGTACCAGAGACGAAGGGACTAACACTCGAGGAAATTGAGGCCAGATGCTTGTAAACTTCTGTTGCATATGTTCAAGTACTTGCTCTGATGGCGGATCCGGCAGTCAGTATGTGTACGAAATTAGATGCATACCACTATCTTATAGATTCTGCTATTCATAATGCTATAAAATTCCTTAATTACGATGCCATAAAAAAGTAGTATACACAAGAGATCTCGTTGTCGCTACTTATCACTTAATCTAAAACATATATAATATAAAGTAGTTATCAAGTAAAGCAGTTGATTTAAACAAAGAAATGTTGTATTGCTCTTTCCTATTTGTTCTTATGTTTCTATAATTAAGACCATACTACATGGAATCGCTTACAATATTAATGGGAAATTGTTGTATAGTTCTTGAGATAAGAACTCATAAAGATTATATGAAGGAAAATGGAGTCGAGGAAAGGCACATAAAATTTAGAAATAGGGAGCTAAGAAAGGGCATATCCAAAGATTGCAGTAGGGTTTGGATTTGTAACAGCTTGATTTGATTTAACTTGAAGTCAATAGGTTAGGTTCAATTTTACTAGAATTCAAGTTGGCTTAAAAAACTTGATAATTTAACTAAAATAATGTCGTTTTGGTCTTTGTTTTAGGTAAAATTGTTAATATGACACCATTTTGGTCTTAAGTTAAAAAATAAAAATAAAATATTGTTTTGAAAATTGGACCTAAAATGATGTTATTTTGGGTTGCTTGTTTGGACTTAGGCCTAGATTGTGTGAAGTGAGTTTGCACGAGTTTTCAGTTATATGTTTATAGTCAGTTTCGGTTGACTATGGGTCTAGCTTGTTTCAGTCCATTATCATGCCTAGGCACATTTAGTAAGCTAAACATAATTCACATTTTTAGTAACTTTTGAAAACCACTACTAGTTATAAACATCGGCTAGCTCATAGTCTAATTGGTTACAAGCCATCCATTGTGTAACTTTTAAACACTTGGTCTGACTAACTTATCCAAATCACGTTTAGAGTTGGTTAGGTTGTTAAAATCCCCAAAATAATTATGATTATCCAAATTTCTTGTATTAGTCGTAGAACTAGGTCGAATCCCTAGAAAACTAAACAACAGTTTCTTAATTTTAAGTAATAAAATAAAAGGGGGAGGGGTTTGGATTAGTTAAATAATTAAAATTAACAAGGAATCAAAACAAATTAACTGAATATAAAAGTGAGAAAGTTAAGATTACTAAATTCCGATTCAAGAGAAAGATCTCATCTAATTATTCATCTAATTGTAATTCCGAGCCAGGAATGGCTTCACAGCAATCTTCAATGGCACCAGATCGGATCTACTGTGGATTGGCCCCTCATCTTTGGTACCGCCTGCTGGTTCCTTTGGACCTGGCGCAACAGCTATTTGTTTGAGCCATAATTCGCGTGGTCGTCATCACCAGGCCACCTTATTATGGACTATGTGCATAGGATCCACCACGCGGAGATTTGACACAACCGAGCCTTTCCAGGGCGACCTCCTCGTCAGGAGCATCTCATTGGCTGGATCAAATTGGTCCCGGGTTAGGTGAAATTAAATACTGATGGGGCTTGTAAACGTTCCACCTTATCCGCCACCGCGGGAGGCCTTCTTCGGGATAGCTCGGGCACTTGGCATGGCGGCTTTGTTCAGAACATCGGCTGGTGCTCGTCGGTTTCTGCCAAACTTTGGGGCGTCCTTTTCGGCCTGAACCTTGCTTAGGACCTGGGCCACCGCAAGCTAATTTTGGAGATCGATTCTCAGATCGTGATGCGGATACTATCGGACTCGACCAACCGCCCCGGGTCGCACAATCCTCTCATCATGGGCATTAATGAACTTCTAAATCGCAACTGGGTTGTGGTTCCCCGTCATACTTACCGCGAGGGCAATCGTTGTGCGGATTGACTCGCCAACTATGCCGTGACATTTGACATCAGAATTACCACTTTTATCCATGCCCCATCAGGGTGCACCTCGATCCTCGACGAGGATATCCTTGGGATTTGTCTCCCATGTCTCATTCTGTAATCTATAGTTTATGTTCCCTTTGAGAAAAAAAAAGAATATTTTTCACAATTCAAGCAGTTAGTCTGAAACATATTAGGATAGCCATAATAAGTCTTAAAATTTCCTAAATTAATTGGTTTAAACCTGGCATCCAAACCAAAACTTACCATCCATTGACTAGGTTTGATAGCATTCCATATCAAATAAATGAAAGCAATAAGCTTGGTAAAAAAGACTAAACCCTAAATTAAATAATTGAGATAGCAGTTTAGTTTTCTTATTTATTACAAGTTAAATGTGCAATTTCATAAATAACCTATTTGCTACTTGTACCAATCCTTTATGAAAATTACAGATCATTGAATTCATGGATAACGATGGAATAATCAATATTAAATTAAAGTATCAAATTAATCATTCATCAAATATAAGAACTCAAAACAAGAAATACTTGAATTAAAACATGAATAAAAGGTTTAGAACACAAAACCTCACAAGGTTACAACTTGAATATCGAATCCTCTTAAATCAGAATAATTGAGGTTTTTGCGTCTTCTTCTATGTCTAGTATGAAAAAGTCCATGGGAAAAGTAAACTTTTCCACTTGAACATGTACATCATGTATGATACCCTTAGGATGATGCACTGATTTATCTACCGTTTTTACCAGTATCTTGGTGGGGACTATCCCACCGAACCCCAGATTCTAGTATAAGGAGTATGACATCATGTTTATGCTGGCTCACAAATCTGCGAAGGCTCTCTCTATTTTGACACCCTAAAAATGCAAGGGATTTTTAAATCCCCTAGATCCTCCTTCTTTGGTGGTGTCGTCAATTTCTTTTCTTTCTCTAGTTCTTTTTCCACCTTTCCCCTTATTAATTTCATCAGTATAATTCATAATTCCAGTTGCTTGATCATGTCTACAACTTTATTAAGTTCAGCTTTCTTAGATTTCCTTATGGCTTTAATCGGGAATGGAATCGGGGGTTGGTACTTTCTTATCACAGGTAAATTGTTCCTTGCCAGCAGAGAGACTTCCTTATTCTCTTGCACCTCTATCTTCCCCTTGTTCCTAAATGGATTTGGCTTTTGTTTGTCTAAAATGGGGTAGGGATTTTTATGTTGATGCTTATGAGTTGTTTGTAATTCTGGTTCACTTTGAAAAACAATCTTATCAACCTTATTCTTGTCCTTCCCTTCATTGAATTTAGCTTGGTGCAATTCCTTCTCAAGTGCTTGTGTAACGGACATGATTTGTTCTTTGGGATTGGACTCGGTGTTACCTGGAATGGTTCCTACATTTTGGGTCACTATTACTTCTGCCAATTGACCTACTTAGACCTCCAAGTTATGTATCGAGGAGGTGTGATTTTTTTAACTTGCTCAAACTTGCCTTCAAGCCTCTTATGTGCATCCTTCATACCTCCAATTTTATCTAAAATGTTTTCTAGATTGGATTCCATCGAACTCAGTTTTTCTTATTGGAAACCTGGTGGTCCTTGAGGTTTGAGCTATCCTCCCGCTTTGTTTAACCAAGAAAATTTTGGGAGATTTTTCCACCCAGGGTTGTATGTGTGATCGACTCTTCGTTTCGATCTAAAGATTAATCCTTTGGAAACCGAATCAAAAATAATTTAATTCCAAGAATTGCAATATAGGATGCAACCTCGGGTCGTCTCACTTAATTGGAACCTAACGAAAAAGGTTTTAAGCTAGCCTAATTGTCAAAAAATGCTAACAAAGTTGATAAAAAGGGGGGTTTGGATCATTGATAAAGATTAAGGTAATTTAACTAAAATTAAAGAAGAAAGTATATATATATATATAATATTTTTGGATTTTTGGGAAGTTGAAATTGAAAATTCGAATAACAAGAGAATGAGATATAAAGTCCTCTTGAAAACAAGCTTAGGCTTTCATGGTTCAAAACAAATTTTTGGGGAGTGAAGTTCACTAAGTTTTTGATTAACAACCTTAAAGAACTCTTTAATTCCAAGGTTTTATTCAATGAACTCCATTGTTTAAAACCTTGTTAAAAGCATCTTAGTGTGTGTAATGGACAAGCTAATGCAAGTGGTCAATTGGATCAAGTATAATCTCAACACCAAACACAACTAGGCAGATAAAGAGAATTAACACAATCACCAAAAGACATATATGAAACTTCATATATTTAGCATCAAAGTTCTACAAGTAACTAAATCCATAACACAAGTCATTGTTCAACACTTGAGTAAACTATAACCAAGCTAATTTAACTACACTACCGTAAACCCTAACTCAGAGATTTACAAATGTGTAGTTAAACGTAGATAATATAAGGTTAACTTCCTTTTGAAGCCCGGTGAACTCAAGCGGACGCTACATTTTCAAAAGGAAATGTTGAGCTAGCCACGCATGACTCCTGACCTTCTCACGACTGTTGAAGCTCCGGTATCACCCATACTAGCAATAGAGACTGGTGTGGAGTCGACAATGAAGTGATCAACGGTGGCGGATGGTGGTCGTAGATGAGGAGTGGTCGCGGTGAACTGTCAGCTCCAAAAATGTGTGTTTTCCTTTCTGCTGAATGTCTCTGTCTCAAAGAAGCTTATTTCTAACCTAATTCGGGAAGATTTTAAAGGATGGGTCGTGGGTTGGGTCAGTATAATGAGAAAATTTTCCAATTAAAGTCTGGGTCTCCGTCTGCTCGCCGCGGCGAGATGGTTAATCGACGTCGCGGTGTGCACTTCCTGGATCGCTTACCGCAGCGGAATAATTAATTGACGCCGCGGTGCGTTGTCGCGTGATGATGCGCCATGGCAAGATGATTAGATTACGCTGCGACGTGCCTTCTTCTTGATGCGCCGCGACGTGTGTGAAGGAGCTCACATCCTGTTGAATTTCTGATCCTTTTGACTCCTTTTTCTCCTACAATATGAAATAACAATTTGCAGTATCAATTGTTCTTAGAAAAATTATAATGCAATTAATGTCAATTTGCAACAATTTTACTAACAAAGTGCATAAAATATAAGCTCATCGTAAGGGACTAATTTAAGCACAAAATCACGAATTAAGAGTCAAAAAGTATATTAACAACCATGAAAGTGTAGCCAATTTATATGATAAATTTGGGCTCAATCAAATTCCCCCACACTTAGAACTCTGTACTCCTGAAAAAAAGTTTATAAGAATCAAAATGATACAAGTGTAAAAGAAAAATCCGCCCATGCTTAAAACAATAACAGGAAATTGACACAAATCACTTTCTCAGAAATCAATCAAAGCAGACTGAAAGAGTGCTAAGAAAACAAACATTAAAAGAATTTCAATCCAAGAGATTGGACAAAAGAGATGTCACTCAAGATATAGTGTTTGCTCTCACCTCACTTGTGTTTAGGGATATTCCCACTCTAAATCTGCTTAATCCATTCTCTACCATAGGCTTGTAACAGTTCTATTTCTCCACTACAAGAACTATGATTTTGAAGATCAAGAGGACTTTTCAGGGTTGTAATGTACGGAGGGCTAGATGAATGGATGGAATGAAAGAAAGAAAAAGTATGAACACATGCACTAAAATTGTGAAATGGATGTCAACAGTTGAACTAATAATGACACTTTTTTTAACACAAGTATATAATTTTAAACTACTTGGGTTATTCTTTCTCTTTCTTTTCTTTTGCTCTATATATAAATTTTCTCTTTTCCTCTTTGGAACACATCATTTTTTTTGCTATGAAAATGCAAATTAAACTAATGACATCATATAAGGATGCGTGCAAGTGCTCATAAATAATAACTGCTCAATGGGCTAGCAAGGGATAAGTGTTTGTGAGACTGTATTTGGGAAGAGGGTTGATGAAAGAACGCCTCTATCACATCAACAAAATTCTAGTCCATAAAGCTTTGAGTAAGAATTGAAACAAGTTCTAAAGAGATATGAAATAAGCAGATGCACACAAAAATTGAAGAAAAATCAGGCCCAAATATCCTTCCAACACGGGTATTATCTCAATGAAGAATCTCAAGTGTCAAAAATTTAAAGTGCTACTTTATTAGCATGCCTTCATTTACTTTGTGTTGAAAACATCGAAAGTAAAATTAACCAATACCGACTATCATTAAAAGAATGGAAAGCATTTTCTTAAACTCAAGAACCACTTTGAAACTTATAAAGTCTTTGAAAAACAAAAGTTACAAGAGCCGAGTGTGGAAGAAGTTTGAATTGAGAAAAAAGATTTAACAAAAGTCATTTCTGTAAAAGGGGTGACGTCGCGGCGTCCAGCAATGTGCGCTGCAGCGAGAGACCTATGCTCCGGCGAAGAACAACAGAATGAAAAAAAAATTACCAAGTTTGAAAATGTGTATCATGATGCAAGATTGGCTAACACAAACATAAAAAGTGTCAAATAGGCATGCAACAAGAGAAATAAAATAAGAACAGCTCCCCCACACTTAATCAACACATTGTCCTTAATGAAAAGGAAGCAAACTAAAGCATGAAAGTAATAAGGTATAGAAAGTGGAGAAGATAAATACTTGGTATATATCATTGATGTCCAAAAGTAGGTCAGTACAAAGTGTGCTAAGGATCCGACAAACTAACAAAAATATAAAAGCTATAACAAAAGAAGAGAAATAGAAAAAAAAAACTAAAAATAGAACAAAATGCAGAGCTACTCTAAAGGATCATCGGTTGGAGGATCAGGAGGGGAGGCCTTAGATGTGCTAGGACCGGCCGAAGAAGCACCGCCCGCAGGAGGAAGGGGAAAGTGCAGGTGGGCCGCAAGCAGGGCATACATCTGCCAGTGATACTGACGATCTTCCTCTATCCGGGCTTCAATGCGGAGAACAATCTCTTGTAGAGAGGCGACCTAATGGGTGAGGGTCGGCAAGGGAAGTGGTGCGGGAGAGGATGGAGTGGGTGGTGATGCTGTCGCCTGCAACCAAATATAAAAGATTTTCACTCCCGTTAAAACAAATTAATGTAGTTGCGGCAAGCGGATATCGTTCCCACGAGGAATTTCACGATTATGAAAATTACGAATTCAAACGGCACAAATAATAAAAAGGGGGGTTTTTGTTACTCACTGAAATAATAAAAA
>JAOSBM010000006.1:14096432-14112328 GCA_027568955.1 Erythroxylum tenue
TGGGATCTTGAGAAATGGAGTTCATTAATCAAGATCCTGGACTTAAAGAGAGTCCTTTAAGGTTTATCATTTCAAACATAGTGATTTCTAATCCCATCAAATTAGTTTTGAACTATGATAGCCAAAGCTCATTTTCAAAGGGAATTTTATCACTCGCCTTAATATTTTCATTTTCTATTCCAAAAATCCAAAAATACTTTTTACATGCTTTATACAATGCATTTTAGTTCATTAATATCTTCAAGATCGAAACCCCCTTTTTACTAATTTCGCTTGCATTTTATGACATATAGGCTAGCTTAGGTCTATTTCATTAGATGCCGATTAAGTGAGACGACCCGAGGTTGCATCCTTTACTGCAATCCTTGGAATTAATTATTTTTGATTCGGTTTCTAAGGGATTGATCTTTGGATCGAAACGACAGAGCTGCGATCAATTAGAAATCGATACTTGGGCTCTGAAAACGGGGTCCAACAGATTAGGGTTTTGTGTCGGAAATAGTGTGAGAAAGAAGACGAGACCGATTTTGATTTTCTGTGGTTTTGGAATTAGGGTTTGGTTTTACTAGCTTAGATGAACTATGGGTAGATTAAATCTACGCCCATTTTGTTATTTGTTTTGCTTATGTGATTATTGAAGTTTATGGACTTTCGTTGGAACATTGGTTTGAATGAGACTTGGTTTGTCTTAGGAAACGAAGAGAATCCTACCTAAGAGCTTAGGGAAAGACAACCTTGAGTTTGGATTTTCGAGCAAATTAGGTGGGTAATTTATTTATAGTTATTGTGTGATTAGGCAAATTCTTGCCTAAGTGTGTGTATGTTGATTGCTTGAAATTGAATTGTTGTGACTTGATTGGAAATGCATGATGCATTGTGATTACGTTATACCTTGAAGGAGGTTATAACATTCTGAATTAAATGAAAATAAGGAAAAAGCATGAAAGTATGAGCATATGATAAAATGAATATGTGCTTTTGTTTGGGCGAGAGAGGAACCATTTCGTTCGTCACGTGCACGTAGACAAGAGCCTTCTACCGGCTG
This sequence comes from Erythroxylum tenue, assembly GCA_027568955.1. Taxonomy (NCBI): domain Eukaryota; kingdom Viridiplantae; phylum Streptophyta; class Magnoliopsida; order Malpighiales; family Erythroxylaceae; genus Erythroxylum; species Erythroxylum tenue. The sequence continues at coordinate 14,097,478 of JAOSBM010000006.1, forward strand.
CCCGCTTGTAGCATATGAGCTCCGAAAATGGAATCATTTTGTTCATGGTGTAAACTTCGGTTTCTCCATTTCATACCCATGGGACCCCTCGAGCCATTTGTTTGTGCATTACATTTTTGAATTGTCAAGTATGATGCATTTGAGTGATTTGCTTAACAGCTAAAGTCTATGTTATGTATAAAATGCTTAATTATGAGTTTTAAAGCTAAATTGGTGAATGATTGAATTGCTAGATATACTAAATTGGTGAATGATTGAATTGCTAGATATATGTATACATATGTTTGAATTTGTGGTAAATTGCCGATTGTTATAAATATATTTTCCACTAAGCGTTGTAGCTCATCCCATTATTCTGTCCTCAGGTGCAGAATGAGATTGCTAGCAATCCTTGCAAGGCTTTCGAAAACTCCAGGATAGTTAGAGACTTTTGTACTAAGTTAGTTCGATCACATTTGGATAGCTTTATAAGCAAATCAAACATTGAGCATCCATTTGTATTTATATGTGAGAACTATTAAGTTGGACCCGAACTCTTCTTGGAAGTTAGAACTATTAAGTGAGAAATTGTTAGCGATTAGTTATGGGTAAAGAAAAAGGAGAATTCCTGAATTAGAAACGAGGTGAGAAATGGTTCAGGTACAACATAGGTTATAAATGAAATATTTGAAGTTAAAAGCTGGAAAATGTAGTTGAAACATGTTCGTTGAGAATACTTCGTTGTTTTAGCCATAACTTTTTCTCTATTATTCAAATAATAAAAAAATTTGCGTTGGATTAAACTAGAGAGATAAGGCTACATTTTTAGGTAGACATCAAATTCAAATTCTATCTTTAAGAGTCTTAAAATCTGACCAGAAGTGGAAAAATTCTGAATAACTTTCAATTTTCTGAACCAAATTGAATGATTTTGGTGTCATTAGAAACTTAAGACAATGATAAACATTTTTCTAGAAGAAAGTATTACCAAATTCCTTCAATTTTTCCACGGTCATTGGTTAAGGAGTTAGAAGTATAAGATATTAGTTTTAATAGACATAAGGGGGTAAAATGGGAAGGACAAGGTAAATGAAGGGTAAAATGGGAAAAGACATTAAAATGGTCTTGAACAAGAAGAAGAGAAGAGGGAGTCATGAGAAAAAAAAGTGAGAAGGATAAAACGTGAAAGAAGAGAGGAGAAGAAGAAGAAGAATAGTGGAAGTTAGGGAAGAAGAACAAAAAATTGTGAGAGAGAAAGAAAGAAGAAGAAAAAGAAGAGAAATCAAGCTTGTTAGAGGTAAGTTCATCTTTTCTTCTTGCTTTGATGAGAAAGGGATTAGAGAGAGGGAGATTAGGGTTTTGTGTTGGAAATAATGTGAGAAAGAAGATAAGACCCATTTTGATTTTCGTGGGTTTTGGAATTAGGGTTTGGTTTTACTAGCTTAGAAGAACTATGGGTAGGTTAAATCTACGCCCATTTTGTTATTTATTTTGCTTATGTGATTATCGAAGTTTATGGACTTTCATTGGAACATTGGTTGGAATAAGACTTGGTTTGTTTTAGGAAACCAAGAGAATCCTACCCAAGAGCTAAGGGAAAAATAACCTTGAGTTTGGATTTTCGAGTAAAATTAGGTGGGTAATTTGTTTATTGTTATTGTGTGATTAGGCAAATTTGTACCTATGTGTGTGTATGTTGATTGCTTGAAATTAAATTGTTGTGACTTGATTGGAAATGCATGATGCATTGTGATTGTGTTATACCTTGAAGGACGTTATAGCATTTTCAATTAAATGAAAAGAAGGACAAAGCATGAAATTACGAGCACATGATAAAATGAATATATGCTTTTGTTTAGGCGAGAAAGGAACCATTTCGTTCGTCACGTGCATGTAGACAAGAGCCTTCTCCCGGCTGCCCACTTGTGGCATATGAGCTCTGAATCTAGACTCATTTTGTTCATATTGTAAACTTCGGTTTCTTCATTTCGTACCCATGGGACCCCTCAATTCATTTGTTTGTGCATTGCATCTTTGAATTGTCAAGTATGATGCATTTGAGTGATTTGCTTAATGGATAAAGTCTATGTTATGTATTAACTGCTTAATTATGAGTTTTGAGCTAAATTGGTGGATGATTGAATTGCTAGATGTATATGTACATATGCTTGAATTTGTTGTAAATTGCCGATATTTATAAATATATTATCCACTGAGCATTGTAGCTCACCCCACTATTTCCTCCTTAGGCTCAGAACGAGACGGTTAGTGATCCTGCAAGGCTTTCGAAAACTCCAAGATAATTATAGACTTTTGCAATAAGTTAGTTCGATCACATTTGGATAGCTTTATAAGCATATCAAACATTGAGCTTTCATTTATATTTGTATGTGACAACTATTAAGTTGGACCCCAAACTCTTCTTGGAAGTTAGAACTATTACGTCAAAAATTGTTGGCGATTAGTTATGAGTAAAGAAAAAGGAGAATTCTTGAATTAGAAATGAGGTGAGAAATGGTTTAGGTACAAGATAGGTTATATACGAATTGTTGGAAGTTAAAAGCTGGAAAATGTAGTTGAAACATGTTCATTGAGTATGTTTCGGTGTTTTAGTCATAACTTTTTCTTTAGTTATTCAAATGAGATGTTTTTGGCGTTGGATTAAACTAGAGAGGTAAGGCTACATTTTTCAGGCAGACATCGAATTCAAATTCTGTCTTTAAGAGTCTCAAAATATGATCGGAAGTAGAAAAACTGGGAAAACTTTCAAATTTTTAATCCAAATTGAATGATTTTGGTGTCATTTGAAATTTAAGAAAATGAGGAACATTTTTCTAGAAGGAAGTATTATCTAATTCCTTCAATTTTTCCATGATCATTAGTTAAGTAGTTAGAAGTATAAGATGTTAGTTTTAATAGACATAAGGGGGTAAAATGGGAAGGACAAGGTAAATGAGGGGTAAAATGGGAAAAAGATTTTAAAATGGTCTTGAATAAGAAGAAGAGAAGAGGAAGTCATGAGAAACAAAAGAGAGAAGGAGAAAATGTGAAAGAAGAGAGGAGAAGAAGAAGAATTGTGGAAGTTAGGGAAGAAGGAGAAAATCGTGAGAGAGAAAGAAAGAAGAAGAAAAAGAAGAGAAATCAAGCTTGTTAGAGTTAAGTTCATCTTTTCTTCTTGCTTTGATGAGAAATGGATTAGAGAGAGGGAGATTAGGGTTTTGTGTTCGAAATAATGTGAGAAAGAAGATGACACCCATTTTGACTTTCGTGGATTTTGGAATTAGGGTTTGGTTTTACTAGCTTAGATGAACTATAGGTAGATTAAATCTAAGCCCATTTTGTTATTATTTTATTTTTGTGATTTTTGAAGTTTGTGGACTTTCGTTGGAACATTGGTTTGAATGAGACTTGGTTTGTTTTAGGAAACCAAAAAAATTCTACCCAAGAGCTAAGGGAAAGACAACCTTGAGTTTGGATTTTCGAGCAAATTAGGTGGGTAATTTATTTATAGTTATTGTTTGATTAGGCAAATTCTTGCCTATGTGTGTGTATGTTGATTACTTGAAATTGAATTGTTGTGACTTGGTTGGAAATTCATGATGCATTGTGATTATGTTATACCTTGAAGGAGGTTATAACATTTTGAATTAAATGAAAAGAAGGCAAAAGCATGAAAGTATAGACATATGATAAAATGAATAAGTGCTTTTGTTTGGGCGAGAGAGGAACTATTTTGTTCGTCATGTGCACGTAGACAAGAGCCTTCTCCCGACTTCCCACTTGTGACATATGAGCTTCGAAAATGGTCTCATTTTATTTATGGTGTAAACTTCGATTTCTCCATTTCGTACCCATGGGTCCCCTGGAGCCATTTGATTGTTCATTGCATATTTGAATTGTCAAGTATGATGCATTTGAGTGATTTGCTTAATGGCTAGAGTCTATGTTATGTATTAACTGCTTAATTATGAGTTTTTGAGCTAAATTGATGAATGATTGAATTGTTAGATATATATATACATATGCTTGAATTTGTGGTAAATTGCTGATGGCTATAAATATATTAGCCACTGAGCTTTGTAACTCACCCCCACTATTCCCTCCTCAAGTGTGGAACGAGGCGGCTATCAATCCTTGCAAGGCTTTCGAAAACTCTAAGATAGTTAAAGACTTTTGTACTAAGTTAGTTCAATCACATTTGGGTATTATGTTATTGATGTGTATGTTGATATGTAATTAAAGCTAGGCTCAAACTTTGTTTGGATTCATTAATGAAATATGATTGCTTTTTGCTTTTGACCTTCCAAGTGTATATTGCACTTTTTCAAGTCTTTCATTTGTAGAAATTGTGTTTTGACTTCGAGAGAAAAACTGCACTAATCTAGGCTAAATTAGACAAAGTAGTCTGTTTGGAAGTTGTAGATTATCTTTCTAGATTTCCAACGCTATATAGTATGAAATTTTTAGACATCAGAGTTAAGAGATATGATCATTATAATTAGTGATGCTGCATAGAATGTATATACAGAACAACTATAGTAAGGATGAGAATTTGTTGTATGTGATAAGTCATTTAAGTTGAGATCTAGAAGTTTAATACATCCAAATTGGTAACTAAATGTTAAAGGAGTGATATCGCATTAGAAGAAGCGAATTTGGGAAGATTATGAGTGAAATTGATGTTAGAATGGATGTAGGAACCATTAGAGATGCTTTGGAAAGTGTAGTTAGTGATTTAGAACTTTTGGTGATGTGAGAAAGACCCTGTAGAAATCCCTTCGTCTGATTCACTTAGACTGAATCCCTTCGTCCGAGACTGAGTCCCTTCATCTGATTCACTTAGACTGAATCCCTTCGTCTGAGATTGAGTCCCTTCGTCTGATTCACTTAGACTGAATCCCTTCTCTAAGACTGAGTCCCTTTGTCTGATTCACCTAGACAGAATCCCTTCGTCTGAGACTAAGTCCCTTCATTTGATTCACCTAGACAGAATCCCTTCGTCTGAGACTAAGTCCCTTCATTTGATTCACCTAGACTAAATCCCTTCGTTTAGACTTAATTCTTTCGTCTGATCCATCTTAGACTGAATCACTTCGTCTGATCCATCTACACTTTTGGGAATTCGAGATTTTGACCCTCTATCGTGCAAAATCTCTCTTCAAGACCTTCACAAAAGTTATAGATCTCGAAGTTCTCTTCGAAACCATCTAAAGACAACCTTAATATGATATCTCTAGTGATATGCCATTTTTGACGAAATAGGTACAATGTGAGTGAGGGCAAAATCATGTTTGATTCTTTTGGTCATAACCTCTCCGTCCGACCTCCAAATGACTTGATTTTTAGAGAAATAATTTCCTAACACATTCCTCTGTCTCTTCATAAAAATTTATAGCTTTTGGTATTGATTTGAAAAAAGATTGATGGAAAGAAAGTGAGGGATCAGTTGGAAGAGCATGACTAGGTTATGAACATACTTTGGCTTTTTAAGCATATCTTGATCTATAGTGCTCCGAATGAGATGATTCTTATTTCAAAATGAACTAGAGACACAGAGATACAATTATTCTGAAAAAAAAGTCAAGTAGTGATTTCAGTGTCTGATTGGTGTGGGCTCGGTCCTTGTGGTTTGAGATGTTATGAGAATGAGCATGAACCGATGGTGGCCAGGGAGATCCCATGAAAATAACCTTATAGGATAATACGCTCACGTTTTATGATACATTCGGATAGTTAGGCTCCAAAAACGGGGTCTAACATCCCAATTCCACTGATTCATACATTTGCATTGGGGAGTGTGTGATAGGATGTTATCAGTAGATCGACTAGCCTATGATATGTATGTGACTAGTTCATTGGGCCGTAGCGTATATGTGAATAAAGTGTATAGAGATTGCCCTATTATGATAAATGGGAAACAATTTGCTGCTGATCTGATAGAGCCACTCTTCCATGAATTTGACTTGATTTTGGGCATTGATTGATTGTCCAAATATCAAGCTATAATTGAATGTGGGTTGAAAATGGTTGTGCTCAAAGATTTTAATGGTTTGGAAACAGTGGTGCATGATATTCGGTCTAGTCCCTTTGAATAATATAATATCAACCATGTAAGCACGACAACTTCTTAGAAAAGGTTGTGATTCGTATTTGGCTTTAGTACTTATTCAAAAACGGAAAAGGTGAACTTACTAAACATATCGGAAGTAAATGAGCCCGCCTTGGTTGGGCCTAAATTTAATGGGCCAGCCCAGGTTGACAGGATGAGGCCTATCTGAAAAAGTCTCCTAGCTCGAGCCCGGGCCAAAGCTCAACTTTTATAAGGAAAATGACGTCGTTTTGTTATAAACAACGCCATTTTATATTTTTTTTGTAAAAAAATCAGGTCGGGCTACGTCGTTTCGCTAAAAGTGATGCCATTTTTCATTTTTTCTAAAAATAATCAATTCAGGCCGAGTGAGCTCGACTTGGGTTGCAAGGTAGCAAGCCTGACTCATTGTCATTCCTACTCGTAAATGAAGATATAATTCCAATGAGTTGCTTTCAGTTCAGCTCTCTAATTGAGCTTAGTTTTCAAGCTGTAGTAATTCTTAGTTTACCTCTATTTGAGTGGTTTAGCTCTTCACAAGAGTTCACATTTGGTTGTTGAATATTGTCGTATTATTTCACTTTCTTCATCTTTCAAAAAGGAAACTAGGTATCGTTCTTTAATAATTTACTTCACATTTGAACGCACGGAAAATATGATCAAAGCATCCAATATTTATTCGAACATGCGATCAAAAGCATTCCTGCCTTTTTGCCTAAGATCAATATTGCATATTCAGCCCGTTACGAAAATGGAAAAATAACACTTAATTCTGCAGAAGGAACTGGGGAATTTCAATGATCAATTCATAAGTTGGTAGTAAAAAAACGTTGTTATATACAAGTGAATGAGACAACCTAAGTGCTTGCATAAGAGAAAGCTAGAGTGCAAGCACTTGTTCATAGTAGCTACAGATAGGAAAGTTGTTGTTCAACCAGATAAAAAGAGAAAGCACTTAATTAGTTTGTTCAAGAACCTAATCTCTGTATGCAGGTGATGCGCTAAATAAATTATAAATCTAGTTTTCTATTAATATATCACGGCTGCATACCGGTAGCAAGTTATTCTACGCCTATTAGTGCTCACTCAAATCAGTACAAACTACAAAGCGAGGGTCTGGGTAGTTGACAATACTATGTTGACAGATATTGACACACAGAGATGTTGATAGTCACCGAATTCTGCAAGGGTGACAAGGTCTATTGAGACAGGAAAAACACCTGACTCTCTTGTGCTGTGGTTTGCAGGACTATGCCTTACTCAGACGGCGACAGAGTACGACTATCAGAAACTGATTTCAAAAGTCCAATCAGCTTTCAAAGACGGACCCAAAACTTGAAAGTAAACAAGGACGTTGAGAATTGTATAATCAGAAAAACAAAGACATCCAATACGCACTAAACCCACAACGTGCAGAATTATAATATAATCTGCACAAAAACAAAAACATGTCCTTTTCTGTGTTGGATTATATAAATTTATCTATTTAGTCATGTAATACTTTCCATAGACCATTGGTCACAAGAAAATTAAACTATGATAATTACCTATACGAGGAATTACATTTTTGCAAAATTAAAGGTAATACAAGGCCTAGCTTGTATTCTACTGAAGCAAGAGCATTGACCAACAATCTGCATACTATATCGAACTAAGAAGCTCTTCCTTGTTGGGACCTCCAATCCCTGAATCTACTGGAACCAAACTATCTACATAACTGCAGATCTCGCAAGAATATTCAGAACCACAGGCTGGCAGCCTCTTGACAGTATCAGAAATAAGATCCAATGAAGACAGACTGATACAGTGTGTATCCACACGCTTCATTATCAATTCAGAACCACGCAAAATCCCCACAGGACACCCGAACCCAGAAATATTAGTCACTTTGGCCCAACGCTTGTCCTCCACTGCAGAATTAAAATACACCCAAATTTCAGTTCTATCCACCGGTCTCCCTCGCCCAGGAAGAACAGGCATGGAAGGATACAATGCCAAAGCAAGTGAGCCATCCAAGTCCAAAATTTTCACACAGACCCCATTCACAAAATTAGGTATCGCTGTTAGCTTAAACTCCTCTGTGCCCATATCAAAGGAAACAACAATTTGACCGTCGGCCAATTTACCAGCCACAACACCTAACCAGTACAAACAACCATCGACATTGACAGCCTGCACTCCTTCAGTGATCACACAAGACCCAATTGTATCATCAGTCGATCTATGATCAATCACCTTCCAGGAACCAGTACTCCATGAATAAACCTCAACCCTCACAACAGGCAATTCATCCTCTGTAGGATGGAAATTCACCACCCTCACTAGCTTATAATCATCTACCTCGCGATTATATCCAAACCCAGAAGCCACCATCCAAAAGGGTCTACGAGCATCGGTGATTTGCGGGTTAGGGATAGCCTTAAACTGGGTAGTGGAGATGTTCCAGAGCACAAAAGCCGAAGCATGGCAATGAGAAATGTCAAAGCAGACGAGCCCATTAGAAGAACCCACAATTTTCGGGAGTCGAAATAGAGAATTTAAGAAGGGGATCCTTATGTCCCGAAGAATAGCGGTCCTCATGTTGAACGAGATTATCGCAAAATTGGACCCAGTTGGGTTATGAAAACGACGAATCAAAAGGGAGGGGTCGCGAGAAGATTGGCGAAGATGGGTGGCTATGAAATCGGGGGATTTAATGAGGGCCGACCAGGGTTTGGAAACAGATTGGAATCGAGTGACGGTTTTGACGGGCATCCGAGAGAGGATGTCTTTGATGATAGCAAGAGGAAGGGGTGAGGATTCATTTCCTTCAGTCATTGTTTCTCTCGATCGTCGCTTATTATTTCTCATGGAGAAATCTATGCGCTGTGAAATGCGTTCCTTCTTTCTCTTTCTAGATTTTACTATTTGTATGCGATTTTGAGGCTTTTGAGTTTTGACAGGGTTTAAGGGTTATAAACGCTGAAAGGAAGCAAATGCAAACATTTTATTAAATACAGGAATATATTCTTATATTAATGTGTTCAAGAAATGGGAATATTTAGGAGGTTAAACCCAAAATTGTCAATATCGTACCAATCCTCGCATTGAATTGAAGTTTGGTATGGTATTGTATCGGATCAATATCGGGTATTCTTTCAGATATTTTTTTAAATTATGAAATAGTTTTTGAATTTTTAAAAATTGTAAAATAGGTATTTGTCATATTGTACAGTTGTACTGTATATTTTATAAGTTTACATCAACCTTGTCTCCAAAAATTATAATAATAAATAATAATCGCAATTAATATAAAATCACATATTTTCATATATTTTACATATAAATAATAACCACAATTAATTTGAAAAAGACAATTATCATCATACAAATATAAAATTAAGAATGATATAAAGTATTTAAAATATTACAATTTCATCATAGAATAAATAATAATTACATCAAAACATCCAATAAAAAGAACAATAAATATCTTTAACTCTCAAATTATTATAATTTACAACCAGAGTTTGTGATGAGAAAACAATCAAGTAAATACAATTACATTAGATATATAGAATTTAACATATACATCAAATATAAGTAAAATTAAAAGAAGAAGAAAAACAAAAATTTGGAACGAAATTCAATCGTCTACGGGAGGATACTCGTTATAACTGCACTGACCCGAGTTATAATTTGGTGCAAAATTCTCATCATTAAGAGGAGCTTCATCATCATCATCATTTAATTTAATGCATTAAATGACATATGAATGCTTTCCCTTCTAAAATTATCTTCCAAGTCATTCACATTTATCAAATCTAGTTCCTCAAAAACTCAATCTGCCAAAAGATCGATATTATCAATGAAAATTGGATTAGTTGAATTACTTGTGCTATTAAGATTCACAGTAAATAATAAAATTTAATTATTAGAAAATTGTAAGAAATTATATCGAAATTAATAATGATAATAATATACCTTTCCCGAAGCTTTAAATTGTAGCGAACAAAAACTAAGTTATTTAACATATTATGCTTCAATCTATTCCTTTTCTTGCAGTGAATAAATTCAAATGTGCTTCAGTTTCATTCATAGCCTGTTGCACTTATATATTGAATTAAAATTCAAATTTCAAACATTTGCAATTCTGGAACACTAGTTCTGAATTGATCCCACCAAAAAACTGTAAGTGGTAAGATAACAAAAGTAGCGTTATAAACAAAATAAAGTGATAATTAATTTTCATCAAATAAAAAAAAGGAAACAATGAAAGTTTTTCTCTCTGTCAAATAGCAATTGACATTTAAAAATCTCCAGAAGATGTCTTATAAATCTCCATTTGTGAGCTATAAGAGATCTTACATCATGTCTTGCCCAGCAATTGTTGTAATAGTTAATAACATTCTTCTATTAACTTCACCTTTCTTAGTAAAATCTGGTATGAAATAGACACTAGGTTTCAAAAATATCTCAGCTGCAAATAATGGAGAAGAAAGTTGTCTTTCCCATCTTTCATTGATGATTGTTGTGCCCAAAAAGTTCTAAAAAGATCTAGGCTATCCTACTCGCAAGTATACGCGGTAGTTGTAGTGATTACCTAGGGTTGTCTCCCACGGAGGTGAAATTGGTTCACTTAAATTAATTTTGAACAAAAACAAAAATAAATGAAATCCTAAACACTCTATCCTAATTTATGGAGTAAAAGACTTTAAAGAAAATCACGCAGTATATTGAAAAGTAAATGGATAAATTGGAAATAAAGACGAATAGGTTAATCGAAATGGAAGACTCTTGAGAATTAATTTGACTAATTTAATCTCCTATGCATGATTAAGAGAAATGATTGGTTAGTTGTCTTACTAAAATTAACAATCAGATTCTAAGATCAACTCAAATAATAGACTAAATCTAGTTTTCACATTCGAAAAGTTATTATCCAAATTAATTATGGAAACCCAACTACTAATTATCACTTAAGTTAATTAAACTTCTTTATAGTTTCTAGTTCCATATTAAACTTCTCCTCTCAGTCCTTCGTTTAATAATAAAATGATGCAAAGTTTGGTCATGCTATTATATCCATTTAGCTCAGAAACCACAGTAATATGATAGCAAAATTGTAACTTAATCATGCATAGTCAACTAAAATAGCTACATTAATTCTCAAGAAAAGAGATTAGCCCACCACGAATGTCACAAGATTCATCATCATTAAACACTTTAATCCAATCTTTATAAGTAAAGTATTTAAGCAGTAAACTAAGTAAATAAACAAGATAAAAAGTCAAAAACTATAGAGTATAGGTTTGGCTAAGCTAACAGAATAAGAAATCCATTAAACAATAGAGAACAATGAAACAAACAAGGAACAGAGTAAGCAAGCAAAGGTTGTCACATGAATGAGTCGCAGTGGTCTCCTGCAACTCTTAATCCTTTTGCATTAGCTTTCGCCTTCTGCTTTTGATTGATGTTGACCAATACAACTTAATGCTCCCATTACCTTAACCTGTTTTGCTCTTCTTCTTCACCGATTCTCTCTGTTTCTTTTCTTATCTTCCCTTCTTTCTCTCTATCCCTTAGGTGTCTATTGAGTGAAGAATGAAGAATGGAATAGATGATGTTGATGCAACCCTCCTATCGTTTTTATTTGTAGCCTCGTATATGTTTAGGTTTTTGTGCCCCTTCAACCTACAGCTACCATGTAATAAAACAAACAAATTAATATAAGAATTTGCACGAGGTGATAATGACAGTCACAAGTGTGACTCATTGTCACCCCGTGTAGTCATGTTCACGGTGGTGGCATGTTTAGTCACCACTATGATTAACTTGTCATGGTGGTGACAAGTTAAGTCACCACCTTGGCTTAACATGCCGCAGTGGTGACATGCTTAGTCACCAAATAGGTTAGTCATCACTGTGACAAGCTTTGTCACGGTGGTGACAGCTTTAGTCACCATCTTTCTTTGTTTTCTTCTATTCCTTTCATGCAAATTTACATCTACTTTCCCTTCAACCTTCATGAAAAATTCACAAAATAATCCAATTAACATTTATGCAATAGTCACACCATTTCCACTCAATTTATCTCACATTTGGATCAAAACACAAGGATTTGTAACCAAAATCAAGATATGAAGGCAATTAAAAGCAATAGAAACTAGACACAACAATTCCCCCACACGTAAACTATGCTTGTCCTCAAGCATATTAAAAAACACTAAATTATAAAAGAACAAACAATGGAAACACAAATTTTCCCAAATAATAGTCAAACTTATCAATGATCATTTCAATAAACAAAACTTAATAACTTGAAACTCATAATACTCAATGAACAAGCTATTCTTTGCATATTTATCCAAAATCAACAAGCGCTTCAATTCAAAGATCCATCAACAAGTGTAATAGACACTCACTCCACTCTCCATTCTCTCATGCATTCAAAGGTGGGATATGTATTCACTCATCGTTCATTTCACGTAAGACATCTACCATAAGCTTGCTTACCAATCTAATCTCCACCACTCATATCAAACACAAATATCAATATGAAGGCCTTTATTTTAGTTGTAATGTGGTCGGGCTAAGGGTAGGAAAAAGGGATATCGTTTAAAACCACAACACAAATTGAGCATTTAAAATAATAGAAAATAATGAACCATACAACACTCAATTCTTTCCTCTCTTTAATAAAATTAACACTTCCTAATTTTACTTTTCTCCTGTTCTTTTCATTGTCTGGTCATCTTCTCTTCCTTCCTTTTCTTTTCTATTTCTTTTCCTTCTTTTTCTTTTTTTCTTTCTTCTTGATTTTTTCGTTTTTGGTTAAGAATTATTTATTCAAAATAAGGAAATCAATAGAAGAAAAATATAGAAGAGAGATAATTACTACAACCATACCCATTCCTATCTCAAAAGCCAACTATATCCTATGATTCCCCCACACTTGTTCAAACAATTATTCCCTAAACCCAATCATGCACATTCAAGTGCTCAACTTGCCTTATGGTAGGTACAACGAAGAGGATAAATAATTAAGGTCAATGATCATATTTTGGGTTTAAAGAAAGAAAAGGTTTCACGTTAAGCTTTGAGGGGGTTTACTAAAGGTAACATCATGGCGGATTTTTAAGCAAAAGGGGTAAATCCTAACTGCCTTCATCATCTCAACATTTGCATAACATTATGTGATCTCAACTAGTATTTAAAAGTAAGTTCTAGAGTTCCTCAATCATGAAAGAACACTCTCAACAAAGAATACTTGAATTTGGTGTTTAATAGTTCAAAAAGGCTCAAATTCTTACCAAATGAAAAATGTCATTCATCTATCACAACAAGCTAATGTCCTTTTAACCGAAATCCAAGTTAATCAGTCTAAGCATGCAAGTATACTCATTCACTCATATTATGCATTTCTAATCCAAATCGAGTTCATTTAATAACCATGCATCTCTCACTACTAAATGGGAAAACAAACACACAACAAACAAGTAATAATTATTTTTAACTAATACTCCCCCCACACTTAAACATCACACTATTCCTAATGTGATACAAAAAATTAAAAGAGGGATCTAAAACAAAAAACAATACAAACAAGTACAAGTATTAAAAGTAAAAGAAATTAAACTAACAAGCAACAAAGAAAGGGATAGAAATGCGATACGAATGTGGGGGTGATCACTGCGTTGATCTGGTGTGGAACGTGGTGTACTACATCAAGGAATGAAGAAAAGCTACAAGGAAAGTAGATTGAAGAGACGGGAGAGGAGGCCTGCGCACACAAAGAAAACAAATTAAGTTAAGGTTCACTAAGAAAATTAACAACAAACAGATAATTAAAAAACAAATAGAAATTAAATAGGTTGTTCCTTTAATGTCTTGTAGCTGGATGCCTCAATGGTCATACTTAAGGTGGGTGGCTCAAGGTGACTGATTCCACCATTTCCTCCTTTTCATATGGATCCATCTCCAAGAATTTTCCAAAAACTTCCTCAGTTGCATCCATTAGCAATTGGTAGCATTCATCACTCTCTTTAACTAAGTCCAACTTCTGTTCTTCTTCTTCCTGCAAGGTGAAAGGAAAATTTGTAGCATTAACTTGATCAAGAAAAGAACAGTATTAAAAAACAATAGAAGTAAGAATAGTTTCAACATAAAAAATTGAAAATTCTACTGTTTATCCTAAAACTTTTATGGTCAATTTCCCATTCTTCAAATCGATCAAAGTGTTAGTAGTGGCCATAAAAGGCATCTTTAGAAGTACAAAGTGCTTCTTTTCTCTCTCCTTCGCTTCCCTCATATCTAGGAAAACAAATTCTATGGGCACAATAAATCCTCCAACTTTCACCAACATGACTTCCATTATTCCTTTCAAATAACGGATTGAGCTATCAGCTAATTGCAATCAAATGTTTGTAGGTCTTAACTATCTCCGATCCAATTTCTCATAAATATTCTTAACCCCCACGACAAACTCATACACACACATAACTATACTTGGTCATCCTTGCTTTGACCAAGTCAATGCATTTAATGCATTAGCCACCTAAGGTCATTTATATCCATATATAAATGAACCTTATGTCTAAAAGCTTCTCCTTTCCATCTTCCACGCACGGCAACATGTATATATATATTAATTAATTAATTAATCATTTAATTAATTAATATATATAATTGTTAAAGTGGTCCAGTCAGACTGGGGTCGGTCGGACCAACCTACCGGGTCCAAAAATACCGGAGACCTTTTTAAGCAATGTCGATGTCGCGATCGCATCGGGACATATCCCAATC
>JAOSBM010000006.1:14124916-14138527 GCA_027568955.1 Erythroxylum tenue
GATAAAAGCTACATTGGCTTCTCTTCTGAATTTGGACCTAGTTCGTACTCCTTCTGAGGTCTCTCCTATAATCAATTATTATGGATGAGAACTCTTATATCTCCAATCCCTTTTCAAATCAAGTGTCTCAAGAATATCTTCAACTTTGTATAAAGGAGTAACTGATGGTGACACATCTTCACTTTCAACCAAGGGTACTGATAGGGTTTCATTATCAGTATCATCTCTCTTACTGGGTTAAGAACTATCTTCAAACTTAACATGAATAGTCTCCTCAACAGTCTTAGAAGTAAGATTGTAAACCCTATAAGCTTTCGAAGATAATGAATAGCTTAGAAAAATTCCCGAATAAGTCTTAGAATCAAATTTATCCAGAATTTCCTTTGTATTCAATATAGAACACTTGCAACCAGATGGATGGAAGTAGGATATGTTTGGCTTCCTTCCATTCCATAACTCATATGGAGTTTTCTTCAGCAAGGGTCACATTAGTATTCTATTTTGAATATAACAAGCTGTATTCACAACTTCTGCCAGAAATACTTAGGAAGATTCATTTTATATAGCATAGCTCTTGCCATTTCCTGAATCGTCATGTTCTTCCTTTCTACAACTCCATTTTGTTGTGGAGTTCTAGGAGCAATGAAATTATGGAAAATTCCATTGTCCTCACATAATATTATGAATTTCTCATTCTCAAACTCACCACCATGATCACTTCTAATACTAGCAATTGAAATTCCTTTTTCATTTTGTAACTTTTTGGAAAGCACTTTAAAAACTTAAAAGACTCGTCCTTATGTGACAAAAATAGTATCCAATAAAATCTAGTGAAATCATCAATGATTACGAGACCATACTTCTTTCTGCCAAGACTCAATGTCCTAGTTGGACCAAATAAATCCATATGTAACAACTTTAGAGGTCTAGATGAAGTTACAATATTTTTAGAAGAAAAAGTTGTTTTAACCTGTTTTCCTTTATGACAACTTTCACAAAAAAAAAATCATTGCTAAAACTTATTTTTGTAAATCTTCTAAATTAATTTTGTAAATATTGTTTCATCTTTTGGTAGAAAAGAATATGGAACAGTCCTTGTTTTTGACAACACAAGAATTTTGATTGAAGGACACTTCAAAACCAGAATTACTTAATTGACTGACACTAATCAGATTATGTTTTAAACCATCAACTAGTAGCACATTATCAATAGTACCAAAAGAATCTTTACCAATTTTACCGATTCCAATTATTTTGCCATTTTGGTTGTCTAAAAAAATTACCGATCCTCCCTTCTTATACTGAAGATCTAGGAACATAGACCTTCTTCTCATCATATGCTGCGAGCATCCACTGTTCAAATACCATTGGTACTGGCTGCTTCTTCCAAGGAAGGATGTCCGCAGGAGATTTTATATGTTTCTTAGGTACCCAGATTTTCTTGGGTCCTTTGGGGTTAGTCTTAGCATGATTCATAGGCTGATGATAATGAGACTGATGAAATTTCTTCCTATAAGGAACAAAATCCTTTTTATGCTGATTACTGTTTCTAGCAAACCCTAATCCAGTTTTATAATTAGGGTGTCTGTATCTTCCTAACATGTCATTCATTTTTTTCGTAGTCTCCGTAAATGTTGATAAATCAGCTGAAAGAGTGTTGATTCTTTGTTTCAGCTGATTGACCTCCTCAGCTCTATCTACAACAACCTTTTCTTCATCTCGTCTACTTGTTTCTTTAAGCAGACGTTTTCCTTGTCTAACACTTTCTTGTTTTTCAAGTTTTCTACATACTTTTTCTTTAACAACTTATATTGTTTAAGTATTGCATGAGAATCTTCTAGTAATTCTGAGTATGCGTCTTATAATTTACTAAATTTTGAGGTTACCTCCTCGTCACTTTCTTTTTCAGCTACTAGGCAAATGTTGGTTTGTACCGATGCCTCTGAGTCAGTATCTGATTCAGACGAATCCAGATCTTCCCAGGTTGTCATCATGCTCTTCTTGTTTTCTTTATTCTTCTTTGGCTTTTTTTTCAGCAATGAACATTCAGACTTGTAGTGTCCAGGTTTATTGCATTCATAGCATATGATGGATGTTTTCTCATTCTTTTCTTCATCTTTGCTATTCTTCTTGAAGGGGGACTCTTTGTTTCCTTTTGCCTTCTTCTTCCACACGTGTATGATCTTCCTCGAGATAAAAGATAATTCGTCATCTTCTTCGCTCGAATCTTGATCTGATTCACTAGAGTGGTCATTCTTGACTTCCTCGATCTTCAACGCTTTCAATGATGATCTCCTCTTCCTTTGAATCTTATGATTCTTCTGTCTAGCCTTCAATGCTATAGATTTATCCCATCTAGGTTTATCTTCTGCATCAAGTTCTACTTTATGTATCTTCAGGGATCCAAGCAATTCATCAAGCTTCAACAAACTCAAGTCCTTTGCTTCTTGTACCACAGTGACTTTTGGTCTCCATCTTTTCGGTAGACTTCTGAGAATCTTTCGAAGGTGATCTTGATTATCATAAGTTCTGCCGAGAGCTTTAAGTCCATTGATGATGGTTTGAAATCGTCCAAACATCTGATCGATAGACTCTTCGTCCTTCATCTTGAATAGCTCATACTGGTGTACAAGAATGCTTATCTTTGATTCCTTTATTTGATTGGTGCCTTCGTGTGTGATGGATAGCATATCCCACATTTCCTTCGCAGTGTCGCATCCGTGAGCTTTATCGTACTCACTTCTACTTAGGGCACAACTTAGAAAGAACTTGGCCTTTGAATTCAGTTGGAATCTCGCTTTTTGATCTGCTGTCTATCTAATTCGTGGAATATCATTTCCTTCATCATCTACCGGTGTATGCGGTCCATTCTCTATAATCTCCCAAAGATTAATATGAGTAGATTCAATAAAGAGCCGCATCCTGTCTTTCCAGTAATGGTAGTTTTCTCCATTAAAAGCAGGTGGTCTAGTGATGGAGGGGCCTTCAGCTATATATACCTGTGATTCTGCCATGAATCTTTATCCACACTTTATGACGGTGGTTCTTGGACACCGAGCTCTGATACCAATTGAAGTAAATCACATGTTAGTATAGGCTTTATGTTCGATATAAAAAATGCAAAAGAAGGGGGGGTTGAATTGTGTATTCCTTTTCTTGAAAACAATCCCTTTTTAAAAATTCTTTTGAAAACTTGCTTTCTCAAAAACTATTGAGTAACAGTATCACGAAGTATCGCAATTCGCTTCTAAGTACTTGTATGACACAATAGAAATTAAAGTTGAGAGTTGAGAGTACAAGTTGACACAACAGTTTTATCCTGGTTCATCCCAAACCGTGGGCTACGTCCAGTCCTCAGAATCCTTTCTGAGATTTCACTATACTTCTAAAAATACAAGTCTTCTTTTCACCAAGCCTCTTTAGGTCTCTTACAACAAGTATTATTTTTCTCACTTAGCCTCTTCAGGCTCTCAGCTTTCCTTCTTTCTTACAAAAAGATGTTGTGAGCTTTGTTACAGATAATAATAGCTCTAGAGTTTAGCACAATGAATACGGTGTTTCTCAAAATCTTTTTGACTTTGCTAAAAATCACTAACTTTTTCAGTCTTCTACTCCGACTCGTGTTTATAGTCTTCATCTTCAACTGCTTCTTGATAACTGCTTCTTTCTTCTTGTTTCTTGATCTTTGAAGAAACAGTTATTCAGTTGAGATCTGTAACTAACTCAACCTGATTAACCATCCGACGTGGTATCGGATCTTCATCTTAGTTTTGCTTCCGCTTCGTCTTAGTTTTTATCGTCTCATTTTTGCTTCCGCTTTGTCTTAGTTTCCATTTCCGCTTCCGCTTTGTCTCACTTTCTTGCGTCTTATTTTCTGCTCCGCTTAGTCTTACTTTCTTGCGTCTTTTTTCTCCTCCGCTTCGCCTCACTTTCTTGCGTCTTATTTTCTTTTCTGCTTCATCTTACTTTCTTGCATCTTATTTTCTGCTCCGCTTCGTCTTACTTTTTGGCGTCTTATTTTCTACTCCGCTTCGTCTTACTTTCTTGCGTCTTACTTTCGTTTCTCCTCTTCCGGCTCTGCTTCTTCTTACTTTCTAATATTATTATTATTTGATTTTTATCAAAATTATTAATCGTGAAGTCATTTTGACTTGACATTTACTCTTAAGAGTATAGTTGATCTCTCATGCCCATCAAACTCATTAAGGAAGATCAACGCTTCCATCCTCAATAAATGTGAAGAAGGCTATTTTTTTTGTAAAGTATGGTCAAAGGCTAAGGTTATTTATGTAGTGGTAACTCCTTATGATAGGAACAAATGGTATCAGAGCTGGTTACCGACTCAGTGTCCTTACTGGCACAACAGATCGAGAATCGACTCTAATACCATTTGTAACATCCCAAACTACCCACCCATAGATATTGTTCGCTTTGGGTTGCCTCTCATGCCAAGAGCCTCCTGGTTTTGCTCTTCCCATACCAGGGAAAACACATCTTAGGGGGAGAGGTATCTATAGCTTTATAAGGCGTACTTCGTTCCCTTCTTTAACCGATGTGGGATCTCACACCTAATGAGTCTCCAAAATATCATATTGGTAATCATACGAAGAGAGATCTTGTGTAAAAACTCGATTATTTGATAGATCACTTAGGAACTAGTTGAAAATGTTAGGTAGATTTTGTGAATCGAGAGGTTGTAAAATATGGAATTTGGTAATCAATTAGGGTTAATTGATTTGGTTTTGAGAAAGAGTAGTAAATCCTTTAGAAGATCTAGAATCAACAAATAATTGAATTAATAACGGTTAGGGAGCAAAATAACGATATAATGAATCCTAAGCTTCATCCTTGATGTTCCTCACATATTTGTGGTAGCTCATTTGTTATTTCATTATTTGGATCAAAGTTGAAGACATATCGATTTGGACACTGCAAGGAAACAATGAAGAATCCAAAAAATTAAATGTCAATAAGAGATAGAAAGAACAATTATGGAGGAAACATATCATAGGGAGCAAAGGACCTTTGCGAACTTCAATGAGGCATACTTTGGTCAGGGAAGTAATCATCCTTATTGGAACACTCAACAATTTGGGGTGGCACAACCACTCAGATTTCTTTTGGTCTAACAATGCAAGAACTCAAATGAGAATTTAAGGCCTACCAGGATTTCAACAAGATGATTCCAGTTCACAGGATTCTAAATTGGACAATATCAAGCACAAGCTCATGAACATGGAAGAGGCCCAAAAGAGACAAGAAGGGAAGTTTGAGAAAGTAAAGGAAGATTATGCCTCTTCTATTCATAACCTAGAAGTTCAAATGGGCTAACTTTGTAGGGAATTTTGTAAAAGAAGTGTGGAAAACTTTCTAAGCGATATGGAGGTAAACTGTAACAGCCTAGGCCAACCGCTTACGAATATTGTCTGCTTTGGGCCAAGGCCTTCGTGGCAAGCACCCGCACAGTTTTCCTTTTCTATATGACTTCCCAAGAGGTCACCCATCCTGGTACTACTCTTGCCTTAGCACGTTCAACTTTGGAGTTTTGATGGGATCTGATGCATTAAGGCATGGAAAACGCGTTTACAATGGAGAGGTATCCACAACCTTATAAGGAGTGCTTCGTTCCCCTTACCAACCAATGTGGAATAAAGCCCATAGCCTTAGTGCTACTGGTATATCCCCTCCCTCATGGAGGCCCAGCGAGCCCATTCACCCTGGTACTAGCTCTGATACCAATTGTAATAGCCCAGACCACCCGCTTGCAAATATTGCATGCTTTGGGCCAAAGCCTTCGTGCCAAGCACCCACACAGTTTTGCTTTTCCATAGGAATTCCCAGGAGGTCACCCATCCTGGTACTGCTCTTACCCTAGCATGCTTAACTTCGATGTTCTGATGGGATCCGGTGCGCTAGGGCATGGACATTCTCATGTAATTTTTGAAAACTCTAATGCAAGATAGGAGAGAGAGTGATAAAAATGTAAGAACCCCTTCTTACACTCTCACAATTTTGGTTAACATCAAAGGAAAAAAGAGTTTTCCATCCAATGCATCACTTCTTCATTTAATCAATCGGAAAGAAGCCATTAAATGAGACTCTTCTCATTTGTCTTGAAGATGACTATATGAAAAGTCTATTAACCTAAATTTGACCTATCAATTTCATTTTTGATGATTAATGAAGGAATACATCTTTCTTCTTTAATCCAATGAACGCTAATAGGGTACATGCTATCATTAAAAGATTACCATTAAACAATTTAATGGTAACATCATTACACCATTTAATGATGATAAAGTATGATAAATACCATCTTTATTTAGCAATTCAATGCCAAATGTGCAGCTGCACATTTAGCCCTAATGAAAAATGAAATAGAACTTTACATTCTTTAAAAAATTTGTTTTAATATAATTAATCTAATTAATTACATTAAACCAAAGTCTAGCCCATTTCTAAATATACATTTGGGCTTCTAATTAACCATTAATTAGAGCAAGCCCAATATTCGTTTATGGGCTTTAAAACGTTCATTTACATTTCTTACTTTGCTTGATAAACTTCTTTGAAGCCAAGTGGGAAACCTTATTAGACTTAGATAATTCAAGCTCCAATAAGCCCACAATTAATTTAACATCTTTAGAATTAATTCTAGCTTATTAACTAAATGTCATTCCACTAAAGAAAATTAGTTGAACTCTTGAATTACTAAATATTATGAGAATACTTATTTTCATGTCCAATTGCAAACCCTATTACTAACCTTATTATAGCCATCCGCACAACAAAGGGCAAAATTACCATTTTGCCCTTAAATTGGTTTTTCCTTCTAGATTTCATCTTGGTGTTAAGACTTGATGGGTAGATAGTCCATCAAACTATGGCGTCAGTTTAATCACCAATCTCCTTAAAACATCTAGAAGTGATGATATCACTATAAACTTTTTATTTGAATGAATATTCCCTGATACATGTTTTAATTAATAATTCCAACATGCAGATATTGAATTAATACTCTGTAAAAATCCATTCCGATCATATCAAGAATTATAATGAAACACATATAAGTTCACCATTCATCAAGATTATGGTCCAGAATAAATGAATGCTTAAGTTGTATGTTTTAAGATTAAAGTAACGACCCACTTTATTCTTGAAAACACACTTGATTCGAAATTCATTTAATAGTTCCATTATTGATTGTCGACTACTATCATGATATGAAACTCATCATTCCCTTGAAATAAACTCCTTTACTTACATGGAGATAAATCGTAACACTACAGTCTAAACCATAATCAAGCGACCAACTTGCTTATTCAACTATGAATCCATTAATTTAGATTCTTATTATATACATGTTTCCCATACATCTCTATGTATATGTATATTACTTACAAAAGAATCTTGGTGCCTTATGACTAGATATATAATGCTCATTAAAACCAAACTCTTTTATTTTATTAATAATAAATATTTTCATTACAAAACTATAACTGAAGAAGATTTAGTAATATGTAAATACACTTGCTTTTCAGGACACTATATTTATATAACTCCAACATGAGCTTCCTTTTAAGAGTACCTTGATTCTAGGTAGGCCATTCCTTTTGGCTGTTGTGACCATAATTAACATGACGAAGGGCCTTATCACTATGGGAATTGGGGATCAGGAATTGCAATTTAATCTTTTAGAAGCTATGAGCCATGGTTATGAAGATTGTTCTTACTTGGGTGTTAGTTTGATTGAATGTCATGATAATGATGTGGAAGATTTGCATAAGACTGATGTGCATGAGCCCGATTGGTATAGTATGGGTGGGAACCATCATAATACACTTGCTTGTTTATCCTCCCCCCGTTCTTCTGATTTTTGTGCATGTAAGGGTGATGTATCATATGTCTATTGTTTATAGATAGATAGCTGGCTTTCTGCTCCGCAAAATTTTGATGCATCCTTTTATTTTGATATTACTACTGATTCTGCACTTAATATCCTTGAGGAAGGTATGTTTCTCGATTTTGTAGGAACTGATGATAAGTAAGCTGTTATACAAGCTATGAACGTAGTTTCTCTTTCAAGTGGTGCTGGAATATTAGAAGGGGATAGTAGCGATCCTACTACTACTCTAACCTCTTCAAATACCACTCTCACTTTTGATTTGCTTTCTGTTTCTAATGATCATATTGACCCTAATTTTGTTGTTTTCAGGTCATCTGAAGGTGGTATTTAATCGAGAAGTGGAGGAAAAATACGCCGCACTATGCTTATATCCTCTTCCACAAGCCACACGGATGCACCACTCACACTGAATGCATTTGATATACCAAATTTGGCTCCTTCTATTGTCCAACCCCCTGATTTATAATTGAAACCCTTCCCCCTAACTTGAAATATGTCTTTCTTGCTGATGATTGCAAATTGCCTGTTATTATTTCCAATTCTCTGAGTAGTTCTGAAGAAGAGAGATTAGTTTTTATGTTGAAAAGATATAGGAGGGCTATAGGTTGGTCTTTAGGAGACATACCAGGAATTAATCCCTTGGTTTGCACACACAAGATCCTTTTGGCTGACGGGTCCAGGCCAGTTAAGTAGCCACCAAGGAGGTCGAATCCATTTATTCATGATGTGATTAAGAAGGAGGTATCTAAGTTAATGAGTGCAGGGATCATATATTCCATATTAGATAGTGAGTGGGTGAGCCCGGTGCAAGTAGTACCAAAAAAGATAAGTATCATAGTAGTCAGAAATGAGAGTGATGAACTTATTCCATCAAGAGTTCAAAATGCTTGGAGAATGTGCGTAGACTATAGGAAGTTGAACGAAGAAACTAGGAAGGATCATTTTCCATTACCTTTCATTGATCAAATGTTGGAAAGAATATCTAGAAAATCTCACTATTATTCTTGGACGGCTTTTTAGGTTACTTTCAGGTACTGATTGCACCTACAAACTAAGATAAGACTACTTTTACATGCTCTTTTGGTACCTACGCTTATCAAAGGATTCCATTTGGGTTGTGTAATGCTCTAGGCACCTTTCAAAGGTGTATGATGGAAATCTTCTGTGACTTATTGGAGCAAAATATGGAGGTTTTTATGGATGACTTCACCGTTTATAGTGATAGCTTTGATGATTGCTTGTTTAGTCTTGAACGTGTACTTGGTAGATGCGTTTAGAAAAAATTGGTTTTGAATTATGAGAAATGTCATTTTATTGTAGATAGTGGCATAGTGTTAGGTCATCACATCTCCCAAAAGGGGATTGAGATAGATAGAGCCAAGATTGAAATCATTTCTTCACCTTATTATCCTACTTGTCTAAAAGATTTGAGGTCTTTCTTGGGACATGCGGGGTTTTATCGGTGCTTTGTAAAAGATTTTAATACAATTTATTTACCCCTTTCTACATTGTTGAAAAAAGATATTGATTTTCACTTCGATGATAAATGTAGACATGCTTTCTTCACTTTGAAATGTTTGCTTATTTCACCTCCTATTCTGACTACACCTAACTGGAGTTTGCCCTTTAAGCTGTCTTATGAATTTATAAATTCCCAAGACTAGGATTTGTAATTTGTAGTTGAGCTACTTGATTATAGTTTTAATCAAATGTTGGATATTCATTATATGTAGTTTGGATTGGTTTATATAGAACATTGAGCTTAAATATATGAAGTTTCATATATGTCTATTTATAATCTTCTTGATTCTCTCTTATCATGCATGGTTATATTTGATATTGAGTTGATTCTGCATTTCATTTGACCTATTGCATTGGCTGATCCTACTGCACACACTAAGAGCACTTAACAGGATCTTAAGAAATGGAGTCCAATTGATTAAGATCCTAAACTTAAAAAGTACTTTAAGGTTTACCATTTTGAAGCTTAGTGATTTCTACTCCCACTAAAATCGATTTTGAACTATGATAGTCAGAGCTCATTTTCAAGAGGATTCTATCACTGTTTAATTACATTTTACAATTCAATTTAGTTCAATTAATGATTTCAAAAATCAAAACTCCCCTTTTTTCCCAATTAGCTTGCATAGCATAGCATATAGGTTAACTTAGGTCCATTCATTTTAGGTTCTGATTAAGTGAATGACCTGAGGCTGCACCCTATAGTGCAGTCCTTGGATTATTTTGATTTAACCTCCAAGGGCTTTACTAATAGGTTCGAATCAACTGACTACGTCACATTTAGCCGAAGTGATGTTAGCTCTTGTCCCTAAGGCTCATTACCCAATTGGATATGTCACTGAAGACTATCTTCATGACATTTCCACTTTGGCTACTCAATTACCTTCGAATACCTTAAGTTGTACCTAATCACCATCCTTTGAGCAACATCTAAGAGACAACGAGGAATGGAATCAGAGTATAGGATCAGTATCCAACATATCTTTGAGCACCTCAAGTCTATGGATATTTGCATCTTGTTATAATGAGGCTATTATTAACACTAGAATAGATTATCCATCTGATTGTCTCATGGCAAGTCATCCAATGTACTTACTACTCTTAGTAAGCATCCACATGTTAACTCTAAACAACTTATGAGACCCACTACTTGATCTAATCAAGGAGTATAACATTTGTTATTCTATTCAGATTAATAATGTCTCTTCTCATTAATCCTATGACTAGGGATAATTTAGATACTAACGTATTTACATATAATAGGAATCTCATTATCATGACCTGATCATGATTTCCTTCATGCTATATAATGCATCAAGGACTTCATTAATTCGATTTTAGATCATTATCAATTAAAAAAAACATGAATATCAAATTATCAAAAATGCCTTTTATTAATCATAAAGATTTATAAAATAAATGCTAAAGGAGATTGCCTTTAGAGCAGTTCTCTAACAGCCTCACACTTGCACTAAAGACAATTGCCTTTGTATCTAATAGCATAGGCATGTATACAAGTATCATATCTCTTTTGGAGAATCAACTTAGTCAAAAGATCAACAATATTCTGATCATTGGCTACTGTCTCTAACTTAACATCATTTCTACCAATGATTTCTTTAATCAAATGGTATTGCCTGAGTACATGTTTGGATTTTTGATGAGACCCTGGTTCCTTTGCTTGTGTTATGCCACCATTATTATCACAATACAACTACACTGGGTCAACAATGCTAGGAGCCACTCCAAGTTTCGTGATGAACTTTTTGATCTAAACTGCTTCCTTGGTTGCTTCTGAAGCAATAACGTACTCTACTTCGGTTGTAGAATCTACAATTATCTCTCATTTGGAACTCTTCCAACTGACTGCTCCACCATTCAGTGTGAAAATATATCCTGACTGGAATTTGGAGTCATTCCTGTCAAATTGGAAACTAGCATCTGTATACCCGCTCACAACAAGATCTCCTTCTCCGTATACCAAGAATACATCTTTAGTTCTTCTTAAGTACTTAAGGATATTCTTGATAGCCACCCAATAACCCTCACCAAGATCCAATTAGTATCTGATCATAACACATAGAACATATGATACATTGGGTCTCGTACACAACATAGCATACATGATTGATCCTATAGTCGAAGCATAAGGGATCAAATTCATGCAAGTCCTTTCATCTTGTGTCTTTGGACATATAGATTTCGAGAGTGTAATCCTATGTGTCATGGGAAGATAACCTTTCTTGGACTGCTCCATGCTAAACCTCTTTAGCATCTTATCTATGTATGTAGACTGAGAAAAACCAAGAAACCTCTTAGATCTATCTCTATAGATTCTTATCCCTAAAATATAAGTTGCTTCTCCAAGTTCTTTCATGTAAAAAATCTTAGACAACCAAATCTTGACTGATTATAAAGCTGAGACATCATTTTCTATTAGTAGTACGTCATCTACATACAACAAAAGGAATACGATTGCACTCTCACCAACCTTCTTATACACACAAGGTCCAGATTTTGTGAGAAACCAAACTCTTTGATTGTCTCATCAAATTGGATATTCCAACGTTTGGATGCTTGTTTGAATCCATAAATAGATTTTTGAAGCTTGCATACCTTTAAACCGTCTTTGGATATTAAACCATCAGGTTTTGTAATGTAAACATCCTTGGTTAGGATTCCATTAACGAAAGTTGTTTTCATATCCTTTTGCCATATCTCATAATCATAATGAGCAGTAATGGCTAGGAGTATCCTAATGGATTTAAACATGACTGCATTTTAAAAATCCCAATATTCAATCAAATACCTGCAAACAAGTTTAAACACACTTCTATATTCATATCAAAAATTTTACCACAACTTCAGGACTTTGAAGTCCACTCAAAGCAATCTCAACAACAGTATTAAAAGTTCATACATAGAGTCTTTTACAAGAACAAACAGTCAAGAGTTAAATTTATATAATCATAAAGCATATCAATATAACCAATCTAATAAAAACAGTAAAACAGTTCATAAGCCCCTATATAACTAAAGTATAAGACAGAAACTACCCATGTGCAGTAATACCCTGAAAATGTCAAAAAACTGCTTGATCCACTTAGAGCTTTAAGCGCACTAAATTAACTTGCATGGTTGCAAGGCGGATGGGGTGAGTACACTATATACTTAGTGAGTAGGAAAAACATATATAGCAAATAGAACTCGATACACACCAAGACGGTATAAATAACCTATGAGGTGAACATAAATTACGTAGAAACACATAAGCCTAGCCTATGACTCAACGTATACTGGTTAGGAACTATATAGGCATAGCCTATTAATCACTTATCGGGTGAACATAGGTTCCAGTTCCAGTTCACATAAACAGAAAGATATCACATGTATAAATCAAATCTCATCAGAAAAAAATATCATAATAAGTCAAAACAATCATGTGTGTCACCACTAATCGGCAACACACTCACCGAATCCCAGTGTTGGCTCGACTATCATCTACGGTAAGTTCGGACTACAGTCGATAAGAGCGTCATAACCCTAGGTTATGAACTCGTCGGTGTCTAGACCTTAGGTGTGGAATCACCCGTAAGTCCCGTAGAAAGGTGTCGACATAGGTACTCAACTTTTATGTACCAGTGTCAAGGGTACGGGGGTCGCTTAATTTGTTATGCCCAGCATATGATTGGACAATCTTTATCTCACCAATCACAAAAATCATATACAAATATCAAATATAAAAATCAAGTAAGGCACCATGCTTTATTTATCGATCCAACTGATAAAATGAAACAGTGCCATGGCTCTAAGCTAAAAGAAACAAGAACATGCAGTATACATGACTCGATTATGCATATGTAAATTCCAAAAAATTATTTCATGCAATAAAAGTCATCTTTTGCAGTCCAAGTGCAAAGTTGTTCAAAAATGTAGTTTCAGAAAATAAGACATTCTCCTTTACACTTCAAATACAGGTTTGTTGAAAATAATATCACTTCTCAAAATACATAATAAAAACATTAGTTGCATGAAGTGAATCACACGTTAATAAACACTTAGTGAACAATATACAAATGCACAAGAAGGGGGGTTGAATTGTGTATTCTTTTCGGTAATCCCCTTATTTGAAAACAATTTCTTAAGAAGAACTTGTTCTTCTTCAGAACCTTTAAAAAATTCAA
>JAOSBM010000006.1:14143500-14165895 GCA_027568955.1 Erythroxylum tenue
ACATGTTTATGAAACTATGTTTACCGAAATGATTTTTGCAAGAATAACAAGTTCATGAAAAGCAAGCTTTCAAGAAAAAGTGCCTTTATGGGCAACAAGGTTCAAGCTTTGATATGTTATGTGTTACATGGGTTTGTGGTAGTCCACACGAATCGTCACGTGCACGTCGACACAAGTATAGCCTTCACCCGGCTGCCCGCTAGCGGCATGGAGCTTCCTCAGGGACTCCCATGAATCTACGACTACTCAGGACCATCGTATGGGAATGTGTAGTACGTCATGAATTTGGACTTACCCAAACCGCTTTTATGTGCTTAAGTGCTATGATCTGTGGCAAGTTTGACGCATGCATGATTTAAAAATTGCTCATAGATTGTTTGAAAGCCAAGCATACGAAATGTTGTCATTTATATGTGAAATGCTTACAGTTTTGAAAATGTATCAAGGCAATGAGTTTTTGAAATCATTTTTGCTTGCTTATTTAATATAAACTTGTTCCCACGAGCTTTATAGCTCACCCCCTCTATACTCCTCCTAAACAGGTGATGAGCAGGAGATTGAGTAGGTCAGGGTACGGCATCACTCCAAAGTGGCATACTTTTGTATTTTGTTAGATTTT
Organism: Erythroxylum tenue; assembly: GCA_027568955.1. NCBI lineage: Eukaryota > Viridiplantae > Streptophyta > Magnoliopsida > Malpighiales > Erythroxylaceae > Erythroxylum > Erythroxylum tenue. Next base: position 14,144,120 of record JAOSBM010000006.1, read on the forward strand.
TGGGAATTCAAGGCTTTAGCCGCATTTCAAGTATCTTTTGTATTTTGGATGTTGTATTATGGCTTGAAATGCCATTAAAGCTTTGTAAAAATCTTACTTTGGTTATTGATGAAATTTACATTCAGATTTTCGAAGAATGCATGTAATTTAGGTGTGAGTTCTTTCATTTTGGGACTGATGTGGGTGGATGGTTGAGAGAGTTAAGTTTTACTTAAAGTTTCTATTTGGGGGCGCTCGTCGCGACTAGGGCCTTTGCTCGTCGCGACGAATGTTTAGTTATACGTCACGAAGTATGTCCTCGCCTATGCTCGTCGCGACGAGATCCCAAACGTCGCGACGTTGCTTGCTCTTGCTTCCGTGGAGTTTCTTCTTCTAAATTCGCATTTCCAAGTCTTTCCTTCACGCTCAGGTTGCACGATTTCGCGTCCGATGTTGGGCTCCGGAAACGGGGTCCAACAGGATGTTTACCCTTCATAGGTATTTTCCAGAAAATTGCTTCAGCCCCATCCAATGTCCCTACTTAAATACCCCTTTGATTTCTCATTGTTCACTGCCGCAGCTCTCACTGTTTTCTTCAACGTATATTGTAGCTAATGGGACCCTTTAAGTGGGAGAGTTATTGCAACTCCTCGCCTGCGTGCTCCTCATCTGCGTGCTCCAGCCAAGCCAAAAGCCACCAGCTTTGCACGTCTCTCCAAGCCCTCGTCTCACCCAGCTGTTGCGCCTCTTGTTGCTCTCACTTCACGCCTGTTACGTTTATTCTCCTCCTGTAGCTAATTGATTTGACAATTTTATTTGCAACCATCCTTGTGTGTCTTCTGCGCTACGCTCCTTGTCTGTTGCGTGATCCCTTTCTTTTCTTTAATTTTTCTCTTTTATGTGGCTTTAATTTCCTCTCACGCCCGCAGTCTCTACTGTGCGTTTTGCACAAAATGACACACGCTCTCCTCTTTCCCTCTAGCGTGTTCTCCACTGTAGCTGATTTATTCCTGTAACTTTATTTATTACTACGCCGCACTTTTTATTATCCTACCTGCTCTCCTTTGTAGCTTGTTGATATTATTGATGATTTGACAATTTAATTTGTAACTCCCTTCAAACCTTCATGCCTGCAGCATGCTTTCTTCTCCATTCCACGCTGCATTTCATGCATAACATTTGCATGAAACGCAGACATGGTCTACGTTTACGAAAATGCATGGCCTGCGTTTTGTTCATTATTTCCTACTCTGCTGGCGTGTTTTGATCTCTCGCTTTTTATAGCTAATTGCTTCTTCTTTGTGTTTTATTTTTCTTATCTTTTAATTTTCTTCTTCTTGCTCCATGAAGACAAGTAAAAATTGATCTTTGAAAAATATCCCAAATGGGATATTTTTAACTCGCTTTAATTTCTTTGCTTCCAAATTGTACCTCAAATCACATATAAATTAAAGTGAGTATTTCAAGCATTTTTGTATCATTAATCGCTAAGTATAAATGATTAAATATATCAATAATTAAACACATATCACATTTGGTCCACAAAAGGTAAAGGGAAGTGATCTTTCTTGGTGGCCAAAGTGAGCTTTCGGTAACTAATACATACTCTCCAACCTGTGATAGTCCTAGTAGAAATTTTTTCACCTTTTTCATTTTCCATCATTGTCAGGCCTCTCTTCTTAGGCACACACTGTACCGGACTCACCCAATTACTATCTAAAATGGGATAAATAATCCATGCATCCAACAGCTTCACTACTTACTTCTTCACAACCTCTTGCATGTTTGGATTTAACTTTCTCTGTCACTCCCTCATAGTTTTACATCCTTCTTCTAGGTTAATCCTATGCATCACTACATTAGGGCTAATCTCCTTAATATTTGAAATTTTCCACCCCATAGCTCTCATCCTCTTCCTAATGGTCTCCACCACTTTCTCTTCTTGCTCACAATCCAATTGGTTCGAGATAATGATGGGTAGGGTATGGTTCTTACCTAAAAAGGTGTATCTCAAATGAGAAAGTAAGGGTTTAAGCTCTAAAGGGTGGGGCTTAACAATGGAAGGTGGTGTAGGTGTATATGTTCTCTCCAACTTCTTTAACTCGACTTCCTTATATAATTCCTCTTCTCTCACACTCTCATCCCTATGCACTTCAGTAAATTCATTAACATCCTCTTCAACCCCCTTCACACATTCATCCACAACATCAATCTTCATACATACTTTACCATCCATTGGTTTTTCAAAGATTTAGACATGTTAAATTCAAGCTGCTCATCACCAATTCTCAAAACAAGTTTTCCCTCATACACATCAACTAATGGCCTACCAGTATTCATAAAGAACCTACCCAAAATCAATGGACAATTTTTATCAACATAAAAATCCAACACAACAAAATCAATAGGAATAATAAATTTAGCCACTTTTACCAACACATCTTCTACAACTCCATATGGCCTCTTGATGGATTGATCTGTAAGTTGAATTAGCATGAATGTTGGCTTGATATCTCCTAGTCCTAATTTTCTGAAAACAGACAAAGGCATTAAGAATGCTTACACCTAAATCACATAAGCATTTAGAAAATTCAAAGTCACCAACAACACATGGAATTGTAAAACTCCCTCGATTTTGTAGTTTTGAAGGCATCGTGCTTGAAATAATCGAACTGCAATTCTTCGTCAAAGTGACCGTTTAATTGTCCTCCCAAGTGCTTTTGTGTGTCAGTATGTCCTTAAAAAACTTTGCATACTTGGGCATGCATTCCAAAGCTTCCACCAATGACAAGTTGATTTGAAGCTTCTTCAATTTCTCCATAAACTTGGAAAACTGAGCGTCCACTTGATGTTGTCTCACCTTTTGTGGATACGGAAGTTTAGGCTTGTAAGGTAGTCGTGGCACATAAGGCCTCTCTTCTTCTTTCTCTTCTTGAATCTCTTTGCCTTTTCCCTTTTCTTGGCTATCCTTTTGCACACTTGGTTCCTCCATCTACTTACCACTTTGGAGTGTGATAGCCTTGAGTTGTTCCCTTGGGTTGGCCTCAGTATTGATTGGTAGGCGACCTGCACTTTTAGCGGATAAAGCATTAGCAAGTTGACCTACTGTACCTCCAAGTTGTGGATGAATAAGGCACGGTTCTTCACAATCTGATCAAAATTTTCCTTAGTCCTCTTTTGACTTTCCTCCTAACTCGAAAACATCCTCTTTTGGTTCTCTTCTTGATTTGCCAGTCTAGACCCCAAAATATCCATCAACTTGTCCATTTTGTTCTCCAAAGATCCAAGTCGGTCTTGCTGAAATCTAGGAGGTCCTTACGGTCTTAGATGGCCACCTATATTGTTAGTGCTCCACGAAAAATTTGGGTAGTTTTTCCACCCCAAATTATAAGTATTAGAGTACGGATTCTTACCTCGTTGTGGTTGGCCCAAGTAATTTACCTGTTAAGTGCTACTAGCTACCAATAAGAAATATTCTACTGTGCAATGGTTGTCCTGCCCACATAACTCACATCGTGATTGCATAGCTTTAGTTGTAGATGAAGATACTCCATACATGTTGCTCAACTGCTTGGAAAGGGTTGTGATCTGTGCTTGTAAAGCTGTAACAGAGTCAATTGGGATCATACCTTTTTTCTCTCCTTTTGCCCCTGTTTACTCCTCTCGCTTGACCATATACAATTGTTGCTTACCAACTCTTCCAAAAGATCATGAGCAACATCGATAGTTTTCCTCATCAAAGAACATTTAGCAGCTGCATCTATGGTTCCTCTTGTGCTCTGATTTACACCATTGTAGAATGTTTGCATGAGGAACTCCCTCGAAAGGTTATGGTGGGGGCAGCTTCTCTGTAATTCTTTAAACCTATCCCAAGCTTCATATAAAGACTCCTCATCACTTTGTTGAAAATTTGTGATTTCCTTTATGATCTTTGTTTTCTTGATCAATGGCAAGTACTTAGTAAGGAATGCCTGGGCTAGCTATTCCCAAGTAGTAATCTGTCCTGAACTAAGTGAGTTGTACCATGCTTTTGCCCGATCTCTCAAAGTGAAAGAAAATAATCTCAACCTCACGACATCGTTAGACATCCCATTAAACTTAGCATATCTCTAGAAAGTTAGCGAGATGGGCATTGGGATCTTCATTAGACAACCCATAAAGCTACATACTACTCTGAAGAATGTTGAGGAGTGCCGGCTTGATCTCAAAATTGTTAGCTTGAATCGCTAGCCTTGCAACTCCTTGAGGACTGAATCCTGACCTCATAAAGTCCATCAATGTCCTTTTGGCCCCTCTTTGTTCTCCTTCCTCTGCCATATTTATTTGTGTAATGTCTTGGCGCTTCGCTCTTCTCAACTCTTGTTCGTGCCTTGTGATATCTAATAACTCTTCATCATAAAATTTAGTAGTCCTTCGCGTGTTCCTTGTGTTCATGCACCTGCAAAGACACAAGGAAAGTATTAAAAAAATCTTGAATCAAAGTAACCCAAACTAAACAAGATGTTAAACAAATAATATCCAGCAACGGCACCAAAAACTTGTTGAATGCAAACCAAACTACTAGTTTAATGCTTAAAACAGCACGTATATGGTTCATAACTTGTAGTAAAAAGCGAATATCGATCCCACAAGGATTGTGTTGAGGCACCACTTAATTTAGGATGTTCTTTGTTTAAGAAATTGATTCAATCAAATTTAAATAGATAAGTGAAAAAACAAACTAAAGGTAAAAGGAAACAACGCAACCTAAACCAAAATCATAAACTAAAACTTGGAGAAAATCAAGATTAAGAATTAGGACTTGTCATTACCCCTATTTGCTCCCCTCTAGTTAATTGATTCAATTTCTGCTTGGCCCAAGATTTCTTAAAATTTTAGCTACCCTCTCTCAAGGTACAACTAAATGTCACTAGTTAAATAAATTATGATGAACTTTGGAATCTCTCGATATGCAAAGCTTTTCCTAAACATTCAACTAGATATGAAGCTATCCTATAAGTTGTGTATCAATCTATTGAAATTTCTTCCTAATAAATCGATAACTTGTTATTTATAGGTCTGTTAAATGTCAACTTTCATTGTACATTTATCACAGATCACCAAGCTCACTCTTTCGATTTGTTGTGAGGTTTAAGATCATAAATAACACAAACATTTGTGTTATTGAATCAATAACCGAAGGTTCAAAAATAATTCAAACAACAAACCCTAAAAAAAAAATTTAGCCAATCATAATGTCATTAATGTCATTAACATCCCCAATAACCAAGTAATCCATGATCAACATGCTAGAAGACAAAAAAAATATAAATAAGAACTAGACGAGGCGAGCTTCTCCTCTTCTCTGCCCGAATTTGGAAAATCTGGATGACGGGATGCTCTTTGCTCAATTGGGAATGAAAACCTTGATTCTCCACCTATCTTTAGGCTCCCAATATGTCTTTTAGCTTCCGAGGGCTAGTTTCCACGACACTTTTCATATTTATGACATTATATATCATAAAACCCTTAAAAAAATAAGTGAAATCCCTGTGACTTCTCGAGCTAAACATCCCATGATCATGGGAATTGTCTTTGTGCTTCCCATGATCGTGGGTTAATGTGACAAAAACTTTCTCCTTAGATTCCTTTCCTATAATCGTAGGCAACATGCCCTTTCCCACGGTCGTGGGTTCTTGTTCTTCAATAGCTCCACTTCTCTTCTCTTCTCTTGGTCCCTAACTCAATCATAAAGGTGTCCACCCTCCATTTTTGCACCGAAATGATCAATTCTTTCCCTAAACCAACATCAAACACAAAAGGACAACCATGAAGATCAAACTAAACAAAAACACACAAAACAAGTCCTAAAACACAATAATACTAACCTATTATGCAAGAAACACATGTCAAATACTTAGAAAAACACACACTAGTGCATAACTATGGTTGTTCAATTATAAGATCAAATTGAAGAAAGATATCCAAATTTTCACACCTGGATCTCCTATGTCACATAAACTACCTGAAACAAATGAATGAAAGAAAAATAAAACTAACTATGATAAAACTAAACTAAACTAAGATTAAAAAAGTAGTAATTAAATAGTTTCTTGATAATGACACCACTTAGTCGACTAAAAATGTAAGCTTTCAAAATCAATTTTAGTAAGTAATTAAAACTAGAGTAAATCTAGAGTACAAATTCCATATGAATTATATTATTATATCTATTAATTTTACTTCAATAAACTAATTAAAGCAAATAATTACTAAAGATAATGGAATCACTAACTTAACAAAAACAATGTAAATAACTAGTGAAGAAAATTCAATAAAGCAAATGTTAAGGCTTTAACAGTCACTTATATGAAATTTCAATTATCAAATAATATTAATTATCTTGGTTCAAATAACAATTATCCTCAAGTATCGATGCCCTCTATAGAGGCACAAAGGTATATCTAATTATACTACTACCACGTCTTGATGTACAATTAAACCAAATCCAACTTGTTAAGCACAGTTTATCTATTTAGTTATTGATTGCAAAACCAATTCACTAGTTTTACACTCAAAACTGCGAGTATACAGAGTGTAACTTGTAGTAAAGAACAAATATCGATCCCTTAGAGATTGTGCTTAGACGCTACTTAATTCAAGCTGCTTCATTTGAGAACCAATTTTAATGAATATAAACTGAAAAATTAAACTAAATCAAACAACTAACAATTAATAAATGATAAAGAAAAAGTGCAGAAACTTGGAGTACTAGATTTAACAATTAGAGATCACTTTTTCCCTATCTTATCTCCCTCCTAACTTGTTAATTGAATTATGCCCCACCTAAGATGTCCTAATGTATTAACTATCATCTCTCAAGGTGAAATTAATTGTCCCCAGCTAAATTAAATGGAAATGATTAAGCAATCTCTCAATCTACAAAATCAATCCACCAATTCAACTAGTTATGAAGTTATCCTATGGGTAATCAACTAATTAGCCAAGATCTCTCTCTAACTAATCAATTAACTTGATGAATGTAGGTCTATAGAGTGTCAATTCTCATTGTACAATCTTACACAATTTACCCAACTCAATTCTCAATATAATGCAAGGTATAAGCTCAACATTTATGAAAAGCATCATTCATTCAAATCAACAAAGTAGGAGTTCGACAAGTAGTTCAAAAGTAATCTCTATAACTAACTCAGCCACTCATAATGTCATTAACATTCCTAAGAACCAAAAAATCAATCATAAAGATGCTAGAAGAGAAAAAGGAATAAAAAACTATATGAAGCAAGCTCCTCCCTTCTTTACTCAAATATGGAAAATTTGGATAATTTGGAGTTGGTGTGCTCTTTGCCCAATTCGGATTCTTGATTCTCTATCTCTATCTCTCTCTAAGCTCTAAATTTATTTTTTAGTTCAAGGAGGCAGGTTCTCCCATCACCCTCTCAGCCCTAGGGATTTTTGCCCTTATATTAAGTCATAAAATACTAAAAATAAATGAAACTCGCGTGTTTTTTCTGACTCCAATTCCCACGATTATAGGAATCAGCATGAATCCCATAATCGTGGGTTCTTGTTCTATAACTCCTCCACTTCTCTTTTCCTCTCTTGGTCCCTAGCTCAATCACAAAGGTGACCACCCTCTATTCCTACACCAAAATGATTAATTCTTACCCTAAACCAACATCAAACATAAACGAACAACCTTGAAGATCAAACTAAACAAAAACACACAAAATAAGTCCTAAAACACAACAATAACAACCTATTATGCAAGAAACACATGTCAAATACTTAGAAAAAAACACACACTAATGCATAACTATCAACTTCCCCATACTTAAATCTTTGCTTGTCCTCAACCAAAATTAAACACAACCAATCAATTCCTTTACTTCATTTTCACAAATATCAAAGCATGCAATCCCTCAAAGTTTGGCTAACTCAAATGTTAAGCTACTACACATATCATAACTACTTTTCATTAGTGTACATAAGCAAACTCAACTTATGGCACCATCACTCAAAGGTAACTATAAACACAAAATGAATATTCCTTATGGTTTCTCTCAAGTGTTTGATGATTAGTGTTTTGCTTAAGCCCCCTATAGGAAACTACACTAGCATAGGCTTACTAATACACCAATTCTCCTATATAATGATTACATGCATAAATAGATTAAAAGGACTTGCTTTAGGTTGTAATGTGGTAAGGGTTAAGGTGGATCAAAAAGGGTAAAGGGTTTAACAGAAGCATTCATAAAGTAATAAGTGAACAAAGGGATAACAAAACATATTTATGAGATACACAATTGTAAATATACTACTACTTCGTACTTATTGATGCTACTAAGATGTTCTTCCTTTTTTTTGATTTTGATCTTCTTTCTTTTGTATAATAGTGAAGAAACAATGAACAAAATAGCAACTAATTGTAATGTGCTCTAAGAGTCGAAGAATCACTTAACTCATCTAAAAAAAATTGTAGCAAAAAAATCCAAACTAATGCATCACTTAGCACTCTATTAAACTTGAGATTGGGTAAGCTAATGGGGTTTAAGGTTTTAAAATGGTCTATTTCAAGAAACATAAGGGTTAAAGGCTCAACGGGGCTAACAAGGGATAATAACAAGGGTAGGTCATTTAAGCCAAGGGTTAACACAAAAAGGGTCTTAATCATTTCTATCTACCATGCATCTGGTAGATTTAAATCGGTTCAAAGCAAGTTCTGAAGGTAATTACCTAAGGAAGCCTCACACAAACAAGGAAATGAAATGACTATAAATGGAGTCATAGAGGCTCAATCCTCACATTGGCTCAAATGCAAATTCATTATGCATCTCTCCACTATCTCATTGCTCAAGTGTCAAATTTTGAGTAAGCTTATGTAACCAACTACTTTTCATCACTCAACATGGTTCACTCTCTACTCAAGTAGCCTGATTCGATTTTAAACATACTTTCAATCTCATTCCAACTAGCATAATAGAATCTCATGGCAGAACAAATCAAAATGATTCAAGTGTAGTTCCATTGCTAACACAAACCAATAGAAAGAAACAACCTAATATGCCTAAAACATGCATCCTAATTAACAAAATGTAAAAAATGACTAAAATAAACTAAAACAATGCAATTGACAAAGTAAATGTCACCTCCCCACATTTGGACAACACATTGTCCTCAATGTGACAAGGCGACCATAAAAGGATACCAAAACACAAATCAAACAACTAATAATGAACTGTTGGATTGAAAAACAATATCATATTAGATTTGGATAAACGGTAGATTTCAAAAAAAATTTCGAAATCAAAACATAGCGAAAGCATGATAACCAAATCCACTTGTTTTGATCCATACATTATAGGGTATTAGAAAAATAAATAACATAAGAACATGATCAAAATTTTACCGAATCCTTTGCTACAACTTTGACTCCTCGCTATTGTATCCTCTCCTCACTATTATATCCTCAACCAATCCGATCTACCATTTTTTCTTCTTGGACAACTTGGTTAACAAGATCCTTTGGTGAGAAAGGAGAAGACATATTGTAAAGGTTTTCCTTTTATGATCAACTAGTTGAAAGAACCAAAATGAGACACTCTCATTCCTCGTTTTGGCTAGATCATGAAAGAAAGGAGGGGGGAGTGAGAGCAACCAATGCATCACTTCATTCTTTTAATCAAAATGAAAGAGAGGCCAATAAATGAGACATTCTCATTTGTTTAACATGGCTAGATGAAAAGGCAAAAAATAAAAATAAGACACTCTCATTTTCGGTTAAATGATGAAAGAAGGGAGAGAAGTAACAAATGCACTACTTCCTTCTTTAATTAAATGAATGCTAAAAGTTTATATGTTTTTCTACATGCCAACATTAAATGATAACCATTAAACCAATTAATGGTAAGACCATGACCATTTAACGAGGACACTATTAAACCATTTAATGATGATGAAGCATGAAAAAAACCCACCTTATATTTAGCAATTCAATGCTAAATGTGCAGCTGTCCATTTAGCTATATAAAACCGAAATCTACATCATTGTAAATCTCGATTTTGCCCTCCTTTTGTCTTTACAAATATTGTTTCGATTTAATTAATCTAATTAATCAAATCAAAACAAAATCTAGCCCAATATTAAATGTTCATTTTGGGCTTCGAATTAACAATTAATTAGTGTAAGCTCAAAATTTAATCATATGCTTAAAACCCTATTTAATTAACTCTTAATTAAATTGTTTCGGTATTATTATTCCGAATCTAATTTGATCATTTCTTTTTTTTATTTTCTTTCTGGTAACCTCTATTTATTTTTCTTACTTTGCTTAATAATCTTTCCTAGAAGCCAAGTAGGAATCTAATTGGACTTAAATAATTCAAGCTCCAATAAGCCTAGAATTAATTTAATCGCATTATAATTAATTTCAACTTATTAACCAAATGTCATTCCTCTCAAGACAATTAGTTGAACTCTTGAATTACTAAATATTATGAGAACACATGTTTCAAATTAGATGTCCAATTGCAAACTCTATTATGAATCATATTATAGCCATCCGCATAATAAAGGGTAAAATTACCACTTTGCCCTTATTTTGGTTTTTCCTTTTAAATCTCCCATTTCACTCTATATGGTGATTAAGACACAAGATCTCATCTTGGTGTTAAGACTTGATGGGTAGCTAGTCCATCAAACTACTAGTGCCAGTTTAATCACCAATCTCTGTAAAACATCTAGAAGTGATGATTTTACTATAAACTCTTTATTTGAGTGAATATTCCCTAATACATATTTCAATTAATAATTTCAACATGCAGACACTAGATTGATACTTTGTAAAAATTTATTCCGATCATATCAAGAATTATACTGAATCACACATGATTTCACCACTCATCAAGATTGTGGTTCATAATAAAAGAATGCTAAAGTGTAGGTTTTAAGATTAAAGAAACGACCTACTTTATTCTTTAAAAACATACATGATTCCAGATTCATTTAATAGTGCTATTATCGATAGTCAACTACTATCATGATATGAAACTCATCATTCCCTTTAAGTAAACTCCTTTACTTAAACGAAGAAAATTTGCAACACTACAGTCTAAACCATAATCAAGCGAACAACTTGATTATTCAACTATGAATCAACTAATTTAGATTCTAATATACATTTTCGCATACATCTCTATGTATATGTATATTACTTACAAAAGAATCTTGGTATCTTATGACTAGTTATATTATGCTCATATAAATAAAACCAAACTCTTTTGTTTTATTAATAATAAATATTTTCATTACAAAAAAAATAATTGGAAGAAGATTAAGTTATATGTAAATACACTTTCTTTTCAGGGCACTATATTTAAATAACCCCAACATGGACAAATGATAAAGTAAAAGCGCAGAAACTTGGAGTACTAGATTTAACAATGAGAGATCACTTTTTTCATATTTTATCTCCCTCCTATCTTGTTAATTAAATTGTGCCCCACCTAAGATGTCCTAATGTATTAACTACCCTCTCTTAAGGTGTAATTAGATTTCCCTAGCTAAATTAAATGGAAATGATTAAGCAATCTCTCAATCTACAGTATCAGTCCACCAATTCAACTAGTTATGAAGTTATCCTACGGGTAATCAGCTAATTAGCCAAGATCTCTCTCTAACTAATCAATTAACTAGATGAATATAGGTCTATAGAGTGCCAATTCTCATTGCACAGCCCTACATAATTTACCCAACCCAATTTCTCAATATATTGGAAGATATAAGCTCAACATTCATAAAAAACATCATTCATTCAAATCAACAAAGTAAGAGTTCAACGAGTAGTTCAAAAGTAATCTCTACAAATAACTCAGCCACTCATAATGCCATTAACATCCCTAACAACCAAAAAATCCATCATAAATATGCTAGAAGAGAAAAAGGAATAAAAACTAGATGAAGCAAGCTCCTCCTCTTCTTTTCCCAAATCTGGAGAATCTAAAGTTGATGTGCTCTTTGCCCAATTTGGAATGGAAATCTTGATTCTCTACCTCTCTTTAGGCTCTAAATATGTTTTTTAGCTCAAGGAGGTAGCTTCGCCTGTCACCCTCTTAGCCCTAGGGACTTGTGCCCTTATATCAAGTCACAAAACCCTAAAAATAAATGAAACCCATGTGTTTTTTTAACTCCAGTTCCTGTGATCATGGGAATTAGCATAAATCCCACGATTGTGGGTTCTTATCTACAGCTCCTCCACTCCTCTTTTCCTCTCTTGGTCCCTAGCTCAATCACAAAGGTGGCTGTTAAGTCAAGAAGACTTCACTTCTATTAATTTTGATAAAAATCAAATAATAATAATCTTATAAGTTGTGAATTGCTTTGATAAGTTTGTTAAGGGTGCAGAAAAATGTAAGTGACACGAAGTCAATCCTAGAAGATACACGTTATCGCTAGAAGATACATATCAACACTAGAAGACACACGTCATCGCTAGAAGATACACGCGACACCAGAAGAAGCGTGACAACAGACGAAGCGATACCAGAAGAAGCGTGAAAACAGACAAAGAGACACCAGAAGAAGTATAGTACCAGAAGATCGAAAAGGAAACTATTCTAGAACGTCATTCAGTTTGTTAGTTAGAGTTAGTTGCAGGACTCAACTAAGATTCAATAAGTAGTTTCTCAAGAAGATAGTTGAAGACTTAGGCTATAAATATCAGTTTGAGTCGTAAACTAAAAACACAATTTTTACAAGAGAGAAAATCTAATTGTACAATACTTAGAGAAACTCTTTACTCAATTGTGAAGCAAAAAGAGCGAATACAACTGTAACGAGAAGCTCAAACATAATTTTTCTTAGAGAAAGAAAGGCTAGAGCCTAGAGAGGCTAAGAAAGCAGATAAAGAATATTTTGTGAGAGAGACCTAAAGAAGCTCTGCAAATGTAGAAAGAATACTTGTAAAATTAAAGAGTATAGTGAAAACTCAGACAAACACTAAGGACTGGATGTAGTCCAAAGTTAAGGGTGACCCAGTATAAAATCGCAGCGTCTATTCTCTAACCCTTATCTTTTAATTTTCTTATTGTTAGAAGAGTATAAATTGTCTTATGATCATTTGCAATTGTAAAGAAATCCAAGAAATGTCTAAAGATTAATATTTGTGAAGATTTTACACAATTCAACCCCCCTTCTTGTGTATTTTACATATTATACATGATATCTATATTAACAAGTGATTTACTTCAATTGGTATCAGAGCTTGGCTTCCAAGAAACATTGTTACAAAGTAAGGACAAAGATCCATGGCTGAATCACATGTTTTTATAGCTGAAGGTGCCTCGGTCATAATTCCTACATTCAATGGTGAAGATTATCATTATTGGAAGGACAAGATGCGGCTCTTTATAGAATCCACACATATTGATCTTTGGGATATCATTGAAAATGGTCCATATAAACCAACAGACGATGAAGGAAATAGTATCTCTCGTGACTAATGGATGGCCGATCAGAAAGCTCGGTTTCAGTTAAACTCAAAGGCCAAGTTTTTTTACGTTATGCCCTAAACAGAAGTGAATATGATAAGATTCATGGATGCGAATCTGCAAATGAAATGTGGGACACATTAGCCATTGCATATGAAGGCACAAATCAGGTGAAAGAGTCCAAGATTAGTATTCTTATTCATTAATATGGGCTGTTTAAGATGAAAAAGGATGAGTCTATTGATAAGATGTTTAGATGATTCCAAAAAATTGTTAATAGACTTAAAGCTCTGGGGAGAATCTATGATAATCAAGATCATGTCAGAAAGATTCTCAAAACTCTTCCAAAAAGATGGAGACCCAAAGTAACGGCAATACAAGAAGCCAAGGATTTAAGTATGCTGAAGCTAGACGAATTGCTTGGTTCACTAAAAATACATGAAGTGGAGCTTGATGTAGAAGATAAACCTAGAAGAGATAAATCTATCGCATTAAAGGCTGTTCAAAAGAAAACAAAAGAATAGTAAAGAAAACAAAAAGAGAATAATGGCAACTTGGGAAAATCTAGATTCATCTGAATCTAACTCCGACTCAGAAACATCAGAACAAGCAAATATATGCTTGGTAGCTGAGACGGAATGTGATGATGAGGTAATTTCTAATTTTAATGATCTTCAGGATGCTTATTTAGAATTGTAAGAAGAGTCACATGCTATATTAAAACAATACAGGATATTGAAAAAGAAATTTGCTGAAAGTTTGAAGAACACAGAAGTTTTAAAAAAAGAAAACATCTGTCTTAAGAAACAAGTAGACGATATGAGAAAGAAAGTAACTGTAGATAGATCTGTGGAAATTAATCAACTGAAGCAAAGGATTAACAGTCTCTCAACAGATTTATCAACATTTACTGAAAGTACAAAAAGATGAATGATATGATTGGGAAGTATAGACATCCAAATGATAAGAGTGGTTTAGGTTTTAATAATAGTAATGTTCATCATAATAAGAGTTTTATTCCTAATAGAAAGAAAAAGAAACAATATTCTTATTACTCGATGAATAATTGTAAGGCTAACCCCAAAGGACCCAAGAAAATATGGGTACCTAAAAAAGATATACTATAAACTGCAGATCTCCTTTCTTGGAAAAAGCAACTAGCACCAATGGTACTTGGACAGTGGATGCTCGCAACATATGACGGGAAGAAGGTCTATGTTCCTAGATCTCCAAAATAAGCAAGGAGGATTAGTAACTTTTGGAAACAACCAGCAGGGCAAAACAGTTGGAATTGGCAAAATTGGTAAAGATTCTTTTTCATCTATTGATAATGTTCTACTAGTTGAAGGCTTAAAGCATAATCTAATTAGTGTAAGTCAATTATGTGATTATGGTTTTGAAGTATCCTTTAATCAAAACTCTTGTATAGTCAAAAACAAGGACGGTTCCATATTCTTTTCTGCCAAGAGACGAAATAATCTCTATAAAATTAACTTAGATAATTTGAAAAGTCAAAATATTTCATGTTTTATATCAACAAATGAGGAAAAACTGATTTGGCATAAAAATCTAGGTTATGTTAGTTTTAAACATATTTCTAAGTTGGTCAGACATAATTTGGTAGGAGGATTACCAAAGATAAGTTTTAACAAAGATTTCTTTTATGAGAGATGTCAAAAAGGAAAACAAGTTAAAACTTCTTTTTCCTCTAAAAATGTTGTAACTTCATCTAGACCTCTAGATCTATTACATATAGATTTGTTTGGTCCAACCAGAACACTAAGTCTTGGCGGAAAGAAGTATGGTCTCGTAATTGTTGATGACTTCATTAGATATTGTTGGATATTGTTTCTATCACATAAAGATGAAACTCTTAAGTACCTCAAAGTTTTATTCAAAAAGTTACAAAATGGAAAAGGAATTTCTATTGCTGGAATTAGGAGTGATCATGGTGGAGAATTTGAAAATGAAAAATTCAGAATGTTTTGGGAAGAGAATGGAATTTTCTATCATTTCTCTGCTCCCAGAACTCCATAACAAAATGGAGTTGTAGAAAGAAAGAACAGGACGATTCAAGAAATGGCAAGGACTATGCTATGTAAAATGATTCTTCCTAAGTATTTCTGGGCAGAAGCTATAAATATAGCTTGTTTTATTCAAAATAGAATATTTTTGAGACCTATTTTAAATAAAACTCCATATGAGTTATGGAAAGGAAGAAAGCCAAATATTTCTTACTTTCATCTTTTTGGTTGCAAATGCGCTATATTGAATACAAAAGAAAAAATGGATAAATTTGATTCTAAGATCAATTTAGGAATTTTTCTACGATATTCGATTACTTCTAAAGCTTATAGAGTTTATAATATTGTTTCGAAATCTGTTGAAGAATCCATGCATGTTAAATTTGATAATGATTCTTATATAGATAGAAGAGAGGATTCTGATGATGAAACTCTATCTGCTCCTTTAGTCAATAACCTAGACATATCACCACCAGTCAATCCACCTGATAAGGTAGAAGATATTTTTGAAAACCTTATTCTTAGAAAAGACTGGAAGTACAAATCTTCTCACCCTGAAAATCTGATCATAGGAGAAACATTAGAAGGAGTGAGAACTAGGTCTAAATTTAGAAGAGAGGCAAATGTAGCTTTTGTTTCTGAATTAGAACCTAAGAAGATTGATGAAGCTCTTCAAGATGAATCTTGGATTTTAGCCATGCAAGGGGAGTTAAATCAATTTACAAGAAACAAAGTTTAGTCTTTAGTTCCTAGACCATCCAATAAGTCTATCATAGGAACCAGATGGCTATTAAAAAATAAACTAGATGAATCAGGAAGAGTAAATCTTAACACAGCTAAATTAGTAGCTCAATGCTATAATTAATAAGAAGGAATATACTATAATGAAACCTATGCTCCTGTAGCTAGACTAGAAGCCAATAGGATTTTGCTTGCATGTGCTGTTTGTCATAATATAAAACTATTTCAAATGGATGTGAAAAGTGCCTTTTTGAATGGTTTTATAGATGAAGAAGTTTATGTAAAGCAACCCCCTGGTTTTGAAGATACTGATAAACCAGACTATGTCTATGGACTTCATAAAGCTTTCTATGGATTAAAACAAGCATCTCATGCTTGGTATGATCGTCTGATTTCGTTTTCGATTAGAAATGACTTTATTAGAAGACAAGTAGATAAGACTTTGTTTAGAAAAATATTAAAAGTGATTTTATAGTTGTATAAATATATGTAGATGATATTATTTTTGGTGCAACTTCTAAGAAGTTATTGAAAATCTTATGAAAAGTGAATTTGAAATGAGTATGATGGGTGAATTAAAATTCTTTCTTGGTTTACAAATTAAACAAACCTAAGAAAAGATTTTTATTCATCAACAAAAATATATCAAAGAACTGTTAGTCAAATATAAAATGGAGAGGGTCAAACCTATGTCAATTCCTATGCATCCTTCAATCCTCTTATCTAAAGACGAAGCTGCTAAAAAGATTGATCAAACCCTTTTCAGAGGAATTATTGGTTCTTTACTTTACCTAACTGCAAGCAAACCTGATATACTATTTAGTGTTTATTTGTGTGCAAGATTTCAAGCAGATCCTAGAGAATCTCATTATATTGTTGTTAAAAGAATATTGAGATACTTGGCAGGTTCTACTGATCTTTGCCTAATGTATGAGAAAGGTAAATATTTCAGGTTAATTGGTTACTGTGATGCTTATTATGCTGGAGATAGGATTGATAGGAAGAGTACAAGTGGAGGTTGTCACTTTCTTGGTCATAATCTAATTTCTTGGTCAAGCAAAAGGCAAAGTTCAATTGCTCTATCTACTGCATAAGCTGAATACATGTTAGCTGCAAGTTGTTGCTCACAGACGTTATGGATTAAGTATCAATTAGAGGATTATTCTATACAAGAAAATCAAATTCCAATCTTCTGTGACAACACAAGTGTTATCAATCCATCGAAGAATCCAATACAACACTCGAGGGCAAAGCATATTGAAGTTAGACATCAATTTATACGAGACTATGTACAGAGAGGAATCATCAATCTACAATTTGTTGAGACGAATCAATAGTGGGCAGATATCTTTACTAAACCTCTGGGTGAAGATAGATTCAAGGAAATCAGATGAAACTTGAATATGGTAATGTTGAATGACCATTCGTTTGACACATCATGACCTAAATGATTCATACAGGAAGAAGATAAAAAGTTGTAAGTTTTCAAGAAAATAGTAATGATAAGTTACGAACGGTAACTTTGTAATAGTACGTATAAGAAAGAAATCTTCTCAAGATTCTAAAATACATTATACTCTAGAATTTTCTTGAAAAACTTTGAAACCGACTTGTTTAGTGCTCTTAAGACAGACGATTCAATACTCTGTTCTAAACCTCAAGTTCTTCTCATTTGACATTTTCTTTAGATACTAACCTCACTACGATAAGCGAAGTACATTTGTGCTTTTAGTGTTTATTTGTTACAGATCAAAATGGAGAAATCTCTTATCTATGGGAGACACATTGATTTCACTTCCTTGAAGAAAAATCAGACATCAAACCAGAAATTGAAGCAGCTGGCTGGAAAAATTTCTTCAACATTTGTGAAATGGTTTAGTTAAATGAGATATATGAGTTCTGGAAGAATGCATTAGTGGTGGACAACACCTTAATATCAATGGTAGATAGGTTGTCGGTTATAATCACACAGGATTCTATTGAGAAGGCTATTGGGTGTCCAAGTATTGGAGCAAAGCTGTTTAACAATACAAAATGGATTGCTCAAGGTCGTGTAAATAAAGCTCACATCAATCAACAATTATATGGAAGTAGTGATGCAGGAGTCAAGAAGGCTTCAACCCTTATTCCGAAGGCTAGGGTTTTACATTCACTGCTTCTCCACTGCATTCTACCAAGAACAGGTTCAAAGGACGTGGTAACAATAACAATGAACGATGAACATTGTTTGTTTCATCTACTTAATCACCAACCCATTAATCTTCCGTTCATGATTTTGAAATACATGATGAAGTCTAATGGCCTGTTTGGTTCACGGAATAGAATAGATATGGAATAGAATAGTTATTTTTTGGAATAGAAAAGATGAGGAATAGAATAGAATGGGTATTACTTTGTTTTGTTCAAGGAATGGAATAGATAAAGAATTTTTATTCTATTGTTTGGTTTGAAAATATAAATTTGGAATAAGAAAGGAATAACTAACAAAAAGACCAAAATATCCTTATCCTTATCCTTATTATTGTTGTTGTTGTTGTTGTTATAATAATAATAATAATAATAATAATAATTACTATTAACTTAATTATTCTTATTAATTATTATTATAAATTTTCTACTTATTGTTATTAATTTTATTATTAATTTTATCAATTATTTTTTTCTTATTTTTATTATTAAAATCCTTATTATGATTAATTTTCTTCTTCCTCTATTATTATTATTATTATTATTATTATTATTATTATTATTATTATTAATGTTCTTCTTCTTCTTCTTCTTCTTATTATTATTATTCTTATTATTATTATTATTATTATTATTATTATTATGCGAAATTAATTATGTTATTATTATTATTATTATGAATTATATTTTTTATTTTTTATTATTCTTATTAATTTATTATTATTATTATTATAAATTTTCTACTTATTATTATTCTTATTATTTTTAATTTCATCAATTATTTTTAATTTGATTTTTGTTATTAAATTTCTTGTTATTATTAAATTTTTTTCATCAAATTTTATTATTATTATTATTATAAATTTTCTACTTATTATTATTCTTATTATTATTAATTTTATTATTATTATTGTTATTTTATTATATAACATTAATTATCTTATTATTATTATTATTATTAATTATTATTATAAATTTTCGTTTTGTTTGTTTTGAACTTTGATTGTCAATAGTTGACGGGAAATTCATGGACATACTTATCTACCAAATTAAAGCAATACTGATAAATTAAAAATAATGATTATAATAAAGGAAATAACTCAACATTCATAAAATTCTTTATACCAATTAACATTAAGCCTCAACAGCTAACGAAAACAATATAGTCTACAATAACATCGTACAAGATAAACAAGAAAGAGTACAACAACTTATATAAATAATAATATAAAACCTCCTAACACTGAAAACTAAAACTCAATTCTTAAAAAATGTCAATTCTCATTTAGCTAGATGTTCGCCATTCACTGAGCATTTCGCTTGCCAATCTAATTCTCCAATTTGTCTAAGCAATAGTTAGGTCAATAGCAGTGATAAATTCCTCCTCAACAACTGGACTGGTGTGAAAATAATCCCTTAGATCATTCTCCATGGGATCAAAACTCATCTCCTCCCAACTAAAATTATGAAGCAAACTTGTTCATCATCTTCTTCGCTGTCAAACTTGTTCACCCCAAGGGCAAGTGCTTCAAGATTAGGTGATGAACCAAAGGCAGGTGGAGGATGTAGGCTGACCATGGAAAATGAAAGCATTACAAGTAGTAATAATGAATTTTATTTTAGCAATGAGAATTGAACAACATAAATAGAATAGGTTAACACATGGAGCATAACCATTTTCAACTTGAATTTCCAGGAAAAAAAATTAACTCAATACCAAACCTGTGTTTAGTGCTTCGATTCACTTTACTATCAGGTGAGTCAGAAGAAACAGAATCTATTGGATTCCCTTCAGAAAGAGGATGAACTTGCAAAAGAAAGTGATTAATTGATGAATTGCCAGAATCTCATTCAGCAAGTTGGGAAATATCAAAACTCCCAAGATCCTCAAGAAGAAATGTAACAACTCACTTTTGGAAAACAATGGCTTAGCTTCAGACAAGTATGATAAAACAGGACCAATATGGCTACACTAAACATTGTAACTCCAAACTAATCACAGTAAAAATTTGGAACTCCAAGAAATTGATAATGCGTCGTATAAATTAAAAAGGAATATCAAGATGTAGAGCCTCAAGAATGTGATTATTTCCAACAGGGATGAAGTAAAGGACGCACGTGAAAAAAGAAAAGATAGAAAGAAAGCGAGCATCTAAACACCCGCAAGAAGAAAAAATGCTTACGAGTCAAATAAGATTGACTTTTCAAAAAGTAAACAGGACAAAAATCCATCCTCTTAATGGTCTTCAACAGGTTGAAAGAAGCAAAACTTTACCATTGCCAATGCCAAAAGAGTAAACGCAGAAGTAAACTTCCTAATCACATTTGGCATCGCTCTGAACGTAACGTCACACAGAACCAACCTACCTGCACAAGGCGGATCTCAATTGCTGGTCTATTAGCAGGATCATGAGCCAAATGCAGCAATCTCTTATGCATAAGAACATCTTCTGCCCTTTCCACATTTACATCCAATGCATATCTGCAACACAATTACATCAACAACATTAAAGCCAAATAGAAGAAAATCATATTAGGCCTAAAGATTCATATCAAATTCGTTTAGATCATTAAATCGTTTCTTTAACAACTAATCCACTAAAACCCCACTGAAACTATATTTTAAACTTCAACAACGAAGAAAAAGTAATAACGAAAATGGAAACAAAACCAAGAAGATAACAATTTCATCCCCAAAACCGCAACCAACCACCCACTTCCCAGAAAAACAGATTCAATTAATATCCCCCAACAAGAAAGTGAAAACCTTTACATTCATAACGCCATCCACAAGTCCATAAACACGTATAAACCGATAATACAATATGGGTACACGCATACTTTAACATACCGAGCAGGAAGCCGATTAAAGTGAGCCCAGAGTTGGTCTTCGAAGCCGGGGCAATTCGCTTCAGGGTTTTCGGATTCTTTAAGTCTACGAAGAACCTCACTGTACACCTCCAGCTTTTGTCTCTGCTGCCTTCCTTGTTGCGACATCGAGGAAGGCGACGGTGACGCCACGTCATGCACCCGGCTGCCACAGCTCTCGTTGTCCTCCACCATCTTTCGTTAGATGAAGCAAGTAAAGCGCTTGAACGTTAGAGAGAGAGAGAGAGAGAGGTTTGATGGTTTTATGGAATTTGTTTGTGTTATTGGCTTTCTCTTTATAGAACAACGGATTTGTCTGTGTATCTGTATAGATTTGTAGGATCTGAACGTGTATGAGAACTAAAGTACTATCACGCCTTTGGGGTTGAAGGTGGAAAATGGCAAGTGGTGTGAGAGAGAGAGGTTTGATGGTTTTATGGAATTTGTTTGTGTTATTGGCTTTCTCTTTATAGAACAACGGATTTGTCT
>JAOSBM010000006.1:14167927-14185762 GCA_027568955.1 Erythroxylum tenue
GAGACACAAGTCGAGTTATGGTACTGTATAAGCATAAGTCGAGTTACATCATATGCACAAGTCGACTTACACTTTCATTTCCATCCCGCTGTTGGGCATGGAATGTCTCCTGAACCCTTGAGGAGAGGGGTAGTGTTTCTTCTGGTTCATATCCATTTTTGATTTACGAAGAAAACAAAAGCTGATTCACAAGTCCCTATCTTTTTGTTTTAATAGTTTATGCAAGAAGATTGATGACTATAGGTTGACATATCGATTTTTGGCGTTAACTTTTTGGGCACTTTTAGTTTGTCAGATACATGATATTTCTCTGAGCTAGTTTTGTTTGTTGTGTTGATTTGCCTGTGGGTGTTATTAAGCCTTCGATTTTTGTGTGTTAATGGCTTTAATTTTCTTTAAGGAACTATTGTTGAATGATTGAGTTGTCTTGGTTTTGTTACTATTTGGGCAAATAGTCTTCTTTTTTTAATTGATTGCTATTGTTATCAGCATTTTAGTTTTCAAATAAACGACTTGATTCAAAAGTGGTGATGCATAGTCAGTCTTTATGGACTGAATAAAAATTGGGATATGGGTTTGGTTTGATGGGTTGTCCTTTAGAAGTATGGTTCTTTCTCTTTAAATTTTTGACAAATTCATGTAGAAGCCAAAATACCTAGCTAGTCACACACTAATGATACCGATTGATTTAAGGGATGAATATGGATTTGGAACTAGAACCTGAAAGAGATTTAGTATAGTGTTCATGAGGTTCTTTCCATTCTTTCTATTGCTTGGCAAAAAATTTCTTGTTTCTAATAGCTCTTATTGTGCTTGATATGTTAATCTATCACCAACGAATCTATCAAAAGAAAACAAACTGATTACATATTACCATATCATGATAGTGATTGACATCAGTACTTTCAGTATCAAAAGTTTATGTTTTAAATCTTGTCAAGCTATATGATTTATATGAGTTCTCTTTTGTATCACATATCCTTTTGGTTCTCTGTAAGACTTTCCCTAAAATCTCAGGAGCTAATAGCTTTGTTGTTGTCTGTTAGACTCTAATGCAATTTTGTAATGGAATATTATATCCACACCTTACTCAATTATGCTACATTGTTGACAAGCCTTTGGGTTATATATACGATACGATTCAAATTAAGATCCAATTACATAAAAGACAAGCACAACCTTTGCACTTTACTTGGTGGCAAGTAATTTGATTGAATTTTCTATATTATTCTTTTCAAAGCATCACATTTTTAGTATTGCCACTTTCTTAACTGAATCAACACTTCATGTTGTTACTGTAGAAGAAAGCTTTTTTCGTGTCTATATGTTGGTATTGATGTTTCTTAGATACAAATGTTGAGAACATAACTTTTGTTATCATTATGTATATGTTTTGTTATATGTTGGTTGGATCTAAATTTGATTATCCTATTCCTTTTAGCTTTTCCCTTGTTCAGGGTTACCTAAATCTTCTTGATATTTGAAATTATGTAAAAGCTCATCTAAACATGGTGAACTATTTTGGGTGTAACTTGTTTTCTTATTTTTCTCAATTATCTTGTGGTGTGTAAGATTTTCGGTACATTTTCTAAGCTTCTACGTTGACACAATATTAGTACCTACCTTATTAAGCAATAGGAACCTTTATCAAAAAATGGTTTTACTTATATCAAACAAAAAGTATCCTTTAAAGAAAACCAAAGTTTACATCTGCCAAAAGGGAGTAATTTTTACTTTGTAGCATACTTGAATTTGGTTTTATTCTTTCTTTTACATTATCTATTTCTTTGATTTCTTTTCTAGGTACAAAATAGTCCTTTTTCTCATTTAAATTCTCAGTGTAGGTTGTTCGTTGTCTTGTGCTATCTTTAATTATTCACCCATTAGCTGCACATCACATAGTTAGCAAGATCTGCGGGGCTTTTGTGTTTACCTTGAAGCTATTTCGATTTTACCTCAACTACAAGTCATGCAGAACATAAAGGTACAATTGAAAGTAATTTTAACCATGTCAGCTTTCTAAATCAGGTTGCTACATAATTGAGTGCAAGCTTTATAATCATAATATAAATAGTTTTGCAGACATTATTCGAACTATTGATCTTCTTTGTCAAACTTTCGATTTTGCATAACAAGTAGATGAATTTTTTTGGCAACTAATTTTTCACTCATCATTCACTTACCTTCTTTTCAGATTTTTAAACCCTTTACAACACATTATGTCTTTGTCCTTGGAGTTGCAAGGTTCTTGAGTTGTGCACACTGGGTCCCCTAGGTTTGAAAGATACTACAACTTGAAATTCCCATTCGGTTTGATTTTAAGATTAGATCTGGTAGTCATTAAGAAATTAAAAATGCTTTAACTTGTCCATTCTAGTCAGATTGCCTATAATAGTTATTGTAGCTAAAAGTTATTACTTTCTCGAGCATACATTTGTTTAGTTAAAAAGCTAAAACATTCAAAGCTGTTGTTTTTTGGCTCCTTGATTACCCAAGACATTTTCTCAAATGCCTTTACTAATATTAGCATGCTCATGAGAAGAAATTTTGCACAATCATTCTTTCTTGCACCACAAGACAATAGATATTTTGTCCTGAATGATGTTTTCAAATATGTGGAAGATGGTGAACAATTTGATAATCATCAAGATAGTGATGATAATAATATTCCAATAGCTCCTCTAATCCTAGATCCTGGTATGATATCACTGTTGCAACCACCATTTGTTTTACTTGTCCTATTTTCCCTGTTTCTTTTCCTTTCCATCGGTAAAGGCTTTTTTCTTTTTAATTTTTTTTACAGAGACTTTTCATATGCCTGATCCTTCTGCTCTAGACCCTGTAACTTCTATTTCCAAAGAGGATAAAATTATTGATGAGGATGCTAACTTTGAAGAGGGTTCTGACAAACAGTTAATCCATGAAAAAGAAGTTGTTGCTAAATCCCAATCTCATTCTAATAGAAATGGTGTTCCTACAGTTGTTGAAATAACTTCTTCAACCCAAGAGGATGCTCCAAAAAAATCTTATGCATTCATAGTGAGTCTATGCTTAGAAGACTTTTCAATTAAATTGATTCCCAAGAATAACATCTTCATATGCATTGATTCTTATCTTAGGTTAAGGTGGCCAAAGGAGTTTAACAACCACTAATACCGACTAGAACTACAGGATAGGTTCCAAACAAAACCAAGAATCAGGCTGTAGTTGTAACAATACCTCCCATAAAGCCAGAAGCAATAGTGTTAAGTGACAATGAGAGCCCTGAAACTAGCAGCATTACTGAGGAAGGTATCTTGTTTTATGTTTGTTTTACATTTATCAGTGTATGGCTTTTTGGTAATTGTGATGGTTTTAATTTAAAAGTTACTTTAAAAGATGGTTTATGTCTCTAATTGCATGTATAGTCATAATTATGCTTGCATAAGGACATTAGATAGGAAATAATTAAATGGATGAAATTGTTGACTGTAAAATACACAAGAAGGGGGGGGGGCATTGAATTGTGTCAAATCGTTCAAGATATTAATCTTTAAAAAAAATCTTGATTTTCTTGACAAATTCAGATGCAAAAAATTCACTTAGTTTGGTGAGTAATATAATAGCGAAAATCAGTAGCTATTCTTCTAACAACAAGAAAACTAAAAAGATATGAGTTAGAGAATATGACCCTGCGATTTATCCTGGTTCACCCTTAACCATGGGCTACGTCCAGTCCTCAGAGTCCGTCTGAGATTTCACTATAACCTTCAACATTATAAGTATTATTTCTACACTTCCAGAGCCTCTTCAGGTCTCTTTCACAAAGTATTCTTTATCTTCTTTCTTAGCCTCTTTAGGCTCTAGTCTTTCTTTTCACTAGAAAAGATATTGTTTAAGCTTCACGTTACAGATGTATTTGCTCTCTTTTTCTCACTTGAGCTTTTACAATCAGAATTCTTTTTTCTCTTTGTATTGTATCGTAAAATTAATTTTTGTTTACGACTATACCTACTATTTATAGCCTAAATCATCAACGGTCTTCTTGAGAATTCTGCTTGTCGAATCTTCTAGAAAATGGTTATTAGTCGAGTCCTGTAACTAATTCCAACTAACTGACATTGTAGTACATTCTTTAATTTCCATCATCTTGCATAGATTCATATGCTTCGTCTGGTGTCTTATATGCTTTGTCTAGTATCTTAGAGTAAGCACTTCGTCTTCGTCTGATTCGTCTTATTCAGCTTAACGTATCGTCTTAATATGATGATTTGTGCTACTTAAACTTATCTGCGCACTTAATAAATTCATCAAAACAGTTCACACACTTCTTTGATTATTATTATTTGACTTTCATCAAAATTAATAGAAGAAGTGAAGTCTTCTTGACTTAACAATCTCCCCCTTTTTGATGATAACAAATAATCATAATATTAGAGGGTAAAATATATTTAGACAAATCAATACCTTCAATTGTGATACTTTTGTACCTTCCTTCTGATATTATGCCAACTACTTTGAAACTTTCTTCTTTGGTAGGTGCTCTAAAATTACTTCCTGATTCCCTTGATATGTGATGTGATACATAGATACCTACAGGTGGAGCTACATAACATATGTCGTCTATGTTCTTCACTGCCACTTGAATCTCTTCTTGTGTGAGATCAGCTTATGTCCTTTAGGAAACTTCTTCTTCTTTCCTTTTTCTTTGCTTATCACTAGTGTTAAGCGTTTTGGTTGTACATCTGGTACAATGATTTTCGTTCTGCTTGTTATTGGATAGATTGTATAAGGATCTTTAGTAATCTTCAATGAACTCGCAGAATACTGTATAGTCTTCGTTCTTCAGGACTTAGAAGATCTATCATATGATCATTTATTGTTATAGATTCAACTTGAACCTTAACAATCTATTTAGGAGTTCTCTTATGATAATTGAACTTCTGTTATGATCAGGTGTGGATTCTTCTAATGAAGGTCATCTTCAAATTTTCTTTCTTTATCGGTTGAAGAGGGTTGTAAGGTACTAGTTTTTGTTGAACAGTTTGTGTCTTCTGTGGAACATCAGACGAGAAAACAAGTTTCATCTTCTTTTGTCCTTCTACTGATTTGGAAGAGAGTTTTCGTTGAGGCTTCCTCTTCTCAAATACTAACTTCCTTTTATCTCTGTCTCTCCAAATAATTATACGGATTGAATATCAGGGATAGAGACAATTGATTTGGTAGGCTACTTTTGTTGCTTTTGCTCCTTTTTACTTTCAAATTCTCCACCAAGAATCAAAACTTTCTGCTTCTTCTGTTCTTGTTGTCGTAAGGTCACTAATCTTGGTGACCTTCTTGACTTCTCGGGCCTTTCTGATTCGAGCATCTCAGCCTTCCTCTTTAAAGACACTTGTTGAACCTTGCTTTCCTTCCTTTTTGGAAACGTCTTGGCTTGTATCTGTATATCAGATGATTGTTCAACCTTTTTCTCTACTGATATTCTTCCGGAAGATAAAGGTTTTTCTTGTATTTCTGACGAAACATTTTCTTTCTTGCTTCATCTTACTAAAAGCTCCCCCTTAGACTGTGCTTTTGGTGTAAAATCTATATCCACTTCGGCTTCAGTCTTGATCCCTATTTTGTGAATATTAGCAGCATTGATAACACTCTTAACATTCAACTTTACTTTTTTTTTTCCTCTATTAGGATTCTAGATTCTTTAAAGAATCTTGTTAACAACATACCGTAAGGTAAAGAACTACTCTTCACATAATAATCCTCCCTAGCCTTTATCATGTACTTCAAAATCAAGAACGGAAGATTTACCGGTTGGTGAGTGAGTATATGAAATAGACAATATTCATCATTCTTTGTTACCAAATCCTTTGATCCTGCTCTTGGTAAGATACAATGTAAAAGAATTGAATGAAGAACCCTAGCCTTCGGAATGAGGGTTGAAGACTTCTTGACTCTTGGATTACTAGACCAGTATAGTTGTCGATTGATGTTGGCTTTGTCTATATGATTTTAAGCAATCCATTCTGTATTGTTAAACAGTTTTGCTCCTTCATTTGGACACACAATAGCCTTCACAACAGAATCTTGTGTGATTATTACCGACAACCCATTTACCATCGATACCAGGGTGTTATCTACCACCTTTGCATTCTTCCAAAACTCATATACTTCATTTAAATACACCGTCTCCCAGATATTGAAGAAATTTTTCTAGCCAACTGCTTCAATCTCAGGTTTTATATTCATCCGATTATTCTTTAAAGAAGTAAAATCAACGAGTCTACCATAGATAAGAGATTTCGGCATTTTTAATATGTAAAGGATAAACACTAAACACAGAGATGAATTTTGCTTAAAGAAGCAAGGTTAGTATAACAATGAGGGAAAGATATGAAATGAAATGAAACAGATTTGAAGTTTAGAATAGAGGGTTTGATCGTCTTTGTTGAGAGCACTCTGAACAAGTCGGTTTCTAAGTTTTTCAAGAAAATTCTAGAGTGTAAGGTTTTGCAAATTCTGAGATGATTTCCTTTTTATATACACTCTTGAAAAGTTACCGTTTGTAACATTTTTTACTTATCCTCCGGTAATCATGAATTTGAAGCTACCGAGTGAAAAATTAACGTTACTATATAATCTGAAAGCTTACGACTTTTCAGCTTCTTCAGAACGAATCTTCTAGATCATGGAGTCTCAGACGAATGGTCATTTAACATTACCATATTCAGATTCCGTCTGATTTCCTTGAATTTCCTTCACTTAAGGGTTTGGCAAAGATATCTGCCCATTGTTGATTCGTTTCAACAAGTTGTAGATTGATGATCCCTCTCTGTACATAGTCTCTTATAAAATGATGTCTAAATTCAATATACTTTACCCTTTTGTATTGGATTCTTTGAGAAATTAATCGCACTTGTGTTGTCACAAAAGATTGGAATCTAATCTTCTTGAATAGAATAATCCTCTAACCGATATTTAATCTATAACAACTGTGAACAACAGCTTGTAGCTGATATGTATTCAACCTCTGCAGTAGATAGAACAATTAAACTTTGCCTCTTGCTTGACCAAGAAATTATATTATGACCAAGAAAGTGATAGTCTCCACTTGTACTCTTTCTATCAATCCTATCTCCAGCATAATCAGCATCACAGTAGCCAATTAACCTGAAATCTTTACCTTTCTCATACATTAAGCAAAGATCAGTAGTTTTTGCTAAGTATCTCAATATTCTTTTGACAACAATATAATGAGATTCTCTAGGATCTGCCTGAAATCTTGCACACAAACAGACACTAAACATTATATCTGGTCTGCTTGTAGTTAGGTAAAGCAAAGAACTAATAATTCCTCTAAAAAGAGTTTGATCAATCTTTTTACCAACTTCATCGTTTGATAAGACGATTGAGGGATGCATAGGAGATGACATTGGTTTAACATTCTCCATTTTATATTTGACTAAGAGTTCTTTGATATACTTTTGTTGATGAATAAAAATCTTTTCTTCAGTTTGTCTAATTTGTAAACCAAGAAAGAACTTTAATTCACCCATCATACTCATTACAAATTGACTTTTCATAAGACTTTCAAATTTTGAACATAACTTTTCAGAAGTTGCACCAAAATGATATCATCTACATATATTTTTACAAAGATAAAATCATTTTTAACACTTTTCCTAAATAAGGTTTTATCTACTTGACCTATAATAAAGTCATTTTTAATCAAAATCGAACTCAGATGATCATACCAAGCACGAGGTGCTTGTTTCAAACCATACAAAACTTTATAAAGTTTATAGACATAATCTGGTTTATCAATATCTTCAAAACCTAGGGGTTGTTTCACATAAACTTCTTCATCTATAAAATCATTCAAAAATGCACTTTTCATATCCATTTGAAATATTTTTATACTATGAAAACAACATATGTAAGCAAAATCTTAATAGCTTCTAATCTAGCTACAGGAGCATATGTTTCATTATTGTCTATTTCTTCTTATTGATTATAGTCTTGAGCTACTAATCTAGCTTTGTTATGGTTTACTTTTCCTGATTCGTCTATTTTATTTTTGAATACCCATCTGGTTCCTATAATAGACTTATTGAAAGGTTTAGGAATTAGAGACCAAACTTTATTCCTAGTAAATTGATTTAACTCCTCTTGCATAGCTAAAATCCAAGCTTCGTCTTGAAGAGCTTCATCAATTTTCTTAGGTTTTAATTTTGAAACAAATGCTACATTTGCCTCTCTTCTAAATTTAGATCTAGTTCTTGCTCCTTCTGAAGTTTCTCCTATGATCAAGTTTTCTGGATGAGAAGATTTATATCTCTAGTCTTTCCTTAAGCTAATATTTTCATAAATATCTTCTACCTTATCAGGTGGATCGTCTGATGGTGAATTGTCTGGGTTATTAACTAAAGGAGTAGATAGAGTTTCATCATCAGAATCGTCTCTTCTATCTAGATGAGAATCATCATCAAATTTCACATGCATAGACTCTTCAACAAATTTAGAAACAAAAATATAAACTCTATAAGCTTTAGAAGTAATTGAATAACCTACAAAAATTTCTGAATTGGTCTTAGAGTCAAATTTATCCAACTTTTCTTTTGTATTCAAAATAGTGCATTTGCAACCAAAAGGGTGAAAGTAAGAACTATTTGGCTTTCTTCCCTTCCATAACTCATATGGAGTTTTATTTAAAATAGGTCGCAAAAATAATCTATTTTGAATATAACAAGCTGTATTCATAGCTTCTGCCCAGAAGTACTTAGGAAGATTCATTTCATATAGCATAGTCGTTGCCATTTCCTGAATCGTCCTGTTTTTATCACATAAAGATGAATCTTTTAAATGTTTTAAAGTTTGTTTTCCCAAAAAGTTACAAAATGAAAAAGGAATGTCTATTGCTGGAATTAGGAGTGATCATGGTGGAGAATTTGAAAATGAAAACGTCAAAATGCTTTGTGAAGAGAATGTAATTTTCCATAATTTCTCTACTCCTAGAACTTCTCAACAAATGGAGTTGTAGAAAGAAAGAACAGGAC
The DNA here is from genome assembly GCA_027568955.1 of Erythroxylum tenue. NCBI lineage: Eukaryota > Viridiplantae > Streptophyta > Magnoliopsida > Malpighiales > Erythroxylaceae > Erythroxylum > Erythroxylum tenue. The sequence continues at coordinate 14,176,960 of JAOSBM010000006.1, forward strand.
GATTCAGGAAATGGCAACGACTATGCTATATGAAATGAATCTTCCTAAGTACTTCTGGGCAGAAGCTATGAATACAGCTTGTTATATTCAAAATAGATTATTTTTGCGACCTATTTTAAATAAAACTCCATATGAGTTATGGAAGGGAAGAAAGCCAAATAGTTCTTACTTTCACCCTTTTGGTTGCAAATGCACTATTTTGAATACAAAAGAAAAGTTGGATAAATTTGACTCTAAGACCAATTCAGAAATTTTTGTAGGTTATTCAATTACTTCTAAAGCTTATAGAGTTTATATTTTTGTTTCTAAATTTGTTGAAGAGTCTATGCATGTGAAATTTGATGATGATTCTCATCTAGATAGAAGAGACGATTCTGATGATGAAACTCTATCTACTCCTTTAGTTAATAACCCAGACAATTCACCATCAGACGATCCACCTGATAAGGTAGAAGATATTTATGAAAATATTAGCTTAAGGAAAGACTAGAGATATAAATCTTCTCATCCAGAAAACTTGATCATAGGAGAAACTTCAGAAGGAGCAAGAACTAGATCTAAATTTAGAAGAGAGGCAAATGTAGCATTTGTTTCAAAATTAAAACCTAAGAAAATTGATGAAGCTCTTCAAGACGAAGCTTGGATTTTAGCTATGCAAGAGGAGTTAAATCAATTTACTAGGAATAAAGTTTGGTCTCTAATTCCTAAACCTTTCAATAAGTCTATTATAGGAACCAGATGGGTATTCAAAAATAAAATAGACGAATCAGGAAAAGTAAACCATAACAAAGCTAGATTAGTAGCTCAAGACTATAATCAATAAGAAGAAATAGACAATAATGAAACATATGCTCCTGTAGCTAGATTAGAAGCTATTAAGATTTTGCTTACATATGTTGTTTTCATAGTATAAAAATATTTCAAATGGATATGAAAAGTGCATTTTTGAATGATTTTATAGATGAAGAAGTTTATGTGAAACAACCCCTAGGTTTTGAAGATATTGATAAACCAGATTATGTCTATAAACTTTATAAAGTTTTGTATGGTTTGAAACAAGCACCTCGTGCTTGGTATGATCATCTGAGTTCGATTTTGATTAAAAATGACTTTATTATAGGTCAAGTAGATAAAACCTTATTTAGGAAAAGTGTTAAAAATGATTTTATCTTTGTAAAAATATATGTAGATGATATCATTTTGGTGCAACTTCTGAAAAGTTATGTTCAAAATTTGAAAGTCTTATGAAAAGTCAATTTGTAATGAGTATGATGGGTGAATTAAAGTTCTTTCTTGGTTTACAAATTAGACAAACTGAAGAAAAGATTTTTATTCATCAACAAAAGTATATCAAAGAACTCTTAGTCAAATATAAAATGGAGAATGTTAAACCAATGTCATCTCCTATGCATCCCTCAATCGTCTTATCAAACGATGAAGTTGGTAAAAAGATTGATCAAACTCTTTTTAGAGGAATTATTAGTTCTTTGCTTTACCTAACTACAAGCAGACCAGATATAATGTTTAGTGTCTGTTTGTGTGCAAGATTTCAGGCAGATCCTAGAGAATCTCATTATATTGTTGTCAAAAGAATATTGAGATACTTAGCAAAAACTACTGATCTTTGCTTAATGTATGAGAAAGGTAAAGATTTCAGGTTAATTGGCTACTGTGATGCTGATTATGCTGGAGATAGGATTGATAGAAAGAGTACAAGTGGAGACTATCACTTTCTTGGTCATAATATAATTTCTTGGTCAAGCAAGAGGCAAAGTTTAATTGTTCTATCTACTGCAGAGGTTGAATACATATCAGCTACAAGCTGTTGTTCACAGTTGTTATAGATTAAATATCGGTTAGAGGATTATTCTATTCAAGAAGATTAGATTCCAATCTTTTGTGACAACACAAGTGCGATTAATTTCTCAAAGAATCCAATACAAAAGGGTAAAGTATATTGAATTTAGACATCATTTTATAAGAGACTATGTACAGAGAGGGATCATCAATCTACAACTTGTTGAAACGAATCAACAATGGGCAGATATCTTTGCCAAACCCTTAAGTGAAGGAAATTCAAGGAAATCAGACGGAATCTGAATATGGTAATGTTAAATGACCATTCGTCTGAGACTCCATGATCTAGAAGATTCGTTCTGAAGAAGCTGAAAAGTCGTAAGCTTTCAGATTATATAGTAACGTTAATTTTTCACTCGGTAGCTTCAAATTCATGATTACCGGAGGATAAGTAAAAAATGTTACAAACGGTAACTTTTCAAGAGTGTATATAAAAAGGAAATCATCTCAGAATTTGCAAAACCTTACACTCTAGAATTTTCTTGAAAAACTTAGAAACCGACTTGTTCAGAGTGCTCTCAACAAAGACGATCAAACCCTCTATTCTAAACTTCAAATCTGTTTCATTTCATTTCATATCTTTCCCTCATTGTTATACTAACCTTGCTTCTTTAAGCAAAATTCATCTCTGTGTTTAGTGTTTATCCTTTACATATTAAAAATGCCGAAATCTCTTATCTATGGTAGACTCGTTGATTTTACTTCTTTAAAGAATAATCGGATGAATATAAAACCTGAGATTGAAGCAGTTGGCTAGAAAAATTTCTTCAATATCTGGGAGACGGTGTATTTAAATGAAGTATATGAGTTTTGGAAGAATGCAAAGGTGGTAGATAACACCCTGGTATCGATGGTAAATGGGTTGTCGGTAATAATCACACAAGATTCTGTTGTGAAGGCTATTGTGTGTCCAAATGAAGGAGCAAAACTGTTTAACAATACAGAATGGATTGCTTAAAATCATATAGACAAAGCCAACATCAATCGACAACTATACTGGTCTAGTAATCCAAGAGTCAAGAAGTCTTCAACCCTCATTCCGAAGGCTAGGGTTCTTCATTCAATTCTTTTACATTGTATCTTACCAAGAGCAGGATCAAAGGATTTGGTAACAAAGAATGATGAATATTGTCTATTTCATATACTCACTCACCAACCGGTAAATCTTCCGTTCTTGATTTTGAAGTACATGATAAAGGCTAGGGAGGATTATTATGTGAAGAGTAGTTCTTTACCTTACGGTATGTTGTTAACAAGATTCTTTAAAGAATCTAGAATCCTAATAGAGGAAAAAAAAAAGTAAAGTTGAATGTTAAGAGTGTTATCAATGCTGCTAATATTCACAAAATAGGGATCAAGACTGAAGCCGAAGTGGATATAGATTTTACACCAAAAGCACAGTCTAAGGGGGAGCTTTTAGTAAGATGAAGCAAGAAAGAAAATGTTTCGTCAGAAATACAAGAAAAACCTTTATCTTCCGGAAGAATATCAGTAGAGAAAAAGGTTGAACAATCATCTGATATACAGATACAAGCCAAGACGTTTCCAAAAAGGAAGGAAAGCAAGGTTCAACAAGTGTCTTTAAAGAGGAAGGCTGAGATGCTCGAATCAGAAAGGCCCGAGAAGTCAAGAAGGTCACCAAGATTAGTGACCTTACGACAACAAGAACAGAAGAAGCAGAAAGTTTTGATTCTTGGTGGAGAATTTGAAAGTAAAAAGGAGCAAAAGCAACAAAAGTAGCCTACCAAATCAATTGTCTCTATCCCTGATATTCAATCCGTATAATTATTTGGAGAGACAGAGATAAAAGGAAGTTAGTATTTGAGAAGAGGAAGCCTCAACGAAAACTCTCTTCCAAATCAGTAGAAGGACAAAAGAAGATGAAACTTGTTTTCTCGTCTGATGTTCCACAGAAGACACAAACTGTTCAACAAAAACTAGTACCTTACAACCCTCTTCAACCGATAAAGAAAGAAAATTTGAAGATGACCTTCATTAGAAGAATCCACACCTGATCATAACAGAAGTTCAATTATCATAAGAGAACTCCTAAATAGATTGTTAAGGTTCAAGTTGAATCTATAACAATAAATGATCATATGATAGATCTTCTAAGTCCTGAAGAACGAAGACTATACAGTATTCTGCGAGTTCATTGAAGATTACTAAAGATCCTTATACAATCTATCCAATAACAAGCAGAACGAAAATCATTGTACCAGATGTACAACCAAAACGCTTAACACTAGTGATAAGCAAAGAAAAAGGAAAGAAGAAGAAGTTTCCTAAAGGACATAAGCTGATCTCACACAAGAAGAGATTCAAGTGGCAGTGAAGAACATAGACGACATATGTTATGTAGCTCCACCTGTAGGTATCTATGTATCACATCACATATCAAGGGAATCAGGAAGTAATTTTAGAGCACCTACCAAAGAAGAAAGTTTCAAAGTAGTTGGCATAATATCAGAAGGAAGGTACAAAAGTATCACAATTGAAGGTATTGATTTGTCTAAATATATTTTACCCTCTAATATTATGATTATTTGTTATCATCAAAAAGGGGGAGATTGTTAAGTCAAGAAGACTTCACTTCTTCTATTAATTTTGATGAAAGTCAAATAATAATAATCAAAGAAGTGTGTGAACTGTTTTGATGAATTTATTAAGTGCGCAGATAAGTTTAAGTAGCACAAATCATCATATTAAGACGATACGTTAAGCTGAATAAGACGAATCAGACGAAGACGAAGTGCTTACTCTAAGATACTAGACAAAGCATATAAGACACCAGACGAAGCATATGAATCTATGCAAGATGATGGAAATTAAAGAATGTACTACAATGTCAGTTAGTTGGAATTAGTTACAGGACTCGACTAATAACCATTTTCTAGAAGATTCGACAAGCAGAATTCTCAAGAAGACCGTTGATGATTTAGGCTATAAATAGTAGGTATAGTCGTAAACAAAAATTAATTTTACGATACAATACAAAGAGAAAAAAGAATTCTGATTGTAAAAGCTCAAGTGAGAAAAAGAGAGCAAATACATCTGTAACGTGAAGCTTAAACAATATCTTTTCTAGTGAAAAGAAAGACTAGAGCCTAAAGAGGCTAAGAAAGAAGATAAAGAATACTTTGTGAAAGAGACCTGAAGAGGCTCTGGAAGTGTAGAAATAATACTTATAATGTTGAAGGTTATAGTGAAATCTCAGACGGACTCTGAGGACTGGACGTAGCCCATGGTTAAGGGTGAACCAGGATAAATCGCAGGGTCATATTCTCTAACTCATATCTTTTTAGTTTTCTTGTTGTTAGAAGAATAGCTACTGATTTTCGCTATTATATTACTCACCAAACTAAGTGAATTTTTTGCATCTGAATTTGTCAAGAAAATCAAGATTTTTTTTAAAGATTAATATCTTGAACGATTTGACACAATTCAATGCCCCCCCCCCTTCTTGTGTATTTTACAGTCAACAATTTCATCCATTTAATTATTTCCTATCTAATGTCCTTATGCAAGCATAATTATGACTATACATGCAATTAGAGACATAAACCATCTTTTAAAGTAACTTTTAAATTAAAACCATCACAATTACCAAAAAGCCATACACTGATAAATGTAAAACAAACATAAAACAAGATACCTTCCTCAGTAATGCTGCTAGTTTCAGGGCTCTCATTGTCACTTAACACTATTGCTTCTGGCTTTATGGGAGGTATTGTTACAACTACAGCCTGATTCTTGGTTTTGTTTGGAACCTATCCTGTAGTTCTAGTCGGTATTAGTGGTTGTTAAACTCCTTTGGCCACCTTAACCTAAGATAAGAATCAATGCATATGAAGATGTTATTCTTGGGAATCAATTTAATTGAAAAGTCTTCTAAGCATAGACTCACTATGAATGCATAAGATTTTTTTGGAGCATCCTCTTGGGTTGAAGAAGTTATTTCAACAACTGTAGGAACACCATTTCTATTAGAATGAGATTGGGATTTAGCAACAACTTCTTTTTCATGGATTAACTGTTTGTCAGAACCCTCTTCAAAGTTAGCATCCTCATCAATAATTTTATCCTCTTTGGAAATAGAAGTTACAGGGTCTAGAGCAGAAGGATCAGGCATATGAAAAGTCTCTGTAAAAAAAATTAAAAAGAAAAAAGCCTTTACCGATGGAAAGGAAAAGAAACAGGGAAAATAGGACAAGTAAAACAAATGGTGGTTGCAACAGTGATATCATACCAGGATCTAGGATTAGAGGAGCTATTGGAATATTATTATCATCACTATCTTGATGATTATCAAATTGTTCACCATCTTCCACATATTTGAAAACATCATTCAGGACAAAATATCTATTGTCTTGTGGTGCAAGAAAGAATGATTGTGCAAAATTTCTTCTCATGAGCATGCTAATATTAGTAAAGGCATTTGAGAAAATGTCTTGGGTAATCAAGGAGCCAAAAAACAACAGCTTTGAATGTTTTAGCTTTTTAACTAAACAAATGTATGCTCGAGAAAGTAATAACTTTTAGCTACAATAACTATTATAGGCAATCTGACTAGAATGGACAAGTTAAAGCATTTTTAATTTCTTAATGACTACCAGATCTAATCTTAAAATCAAACCGAATGGGAATTTCAAGTTGTAGTATCTTTCAAACCTAGGGGACCCAGTGTGCACAACTCAAGAACCTTGCAACTCCAAGGACAAAGACATAATGTGTTGTAAAGGGTTTAAAAATCTGAAAAGAAGGTAAGTGAATGATGAGTGAAAAATTAGTTGCCAAAAAAATTCATCTACTTGTTATGCAAAATCGAAAGTTTGACAAAGAAGATCAATAGTTCGAATAATGTCTGCAAAACTATTTATATTATGATTATAAAGCTTGCACTCAATTATGTAGCAACCTGATTTAGAAAGCTGACATGGTTAAAATTACTTTCAATTGTACCTTTATGTTCTGCATGACTTGTAGTTGAGGTAAAATCGAAATAGCTTCAAGGTAAACACAAAAGCCCCGCAGATCTTGCTAACTATGTGATGTGCAGCTAATGGGTGAATAATTAAAGATAGCACAAGACAACGAACAACCTACACTGAGAATTTAAATGAGAAAAAGGACTATTTTGTACCTAGAAAAGAAATCAAAGAAATAGATAATGTAAAAGAAAGAATAAAACCAAATTCAAGTATGCTACAAAGTAAAAATTACTCCCTTTTGGCAGATGTAAACTTTGGTTTTCTTTAAAGGATACTTTTTGTTTGATATAAGTAAAACCATTTTTTGATAAAGGTTCCTATTGCTTAATAAGGTAGGTACTAATATTGTGTCAACGTAGAAGCTTAGAAAATGTACCGAAAATCTTACACACCACAAGATAATTGAGAAAAATAAGAAAACAAGTTACACCCAAAATAGTTCACCATGTTTAGATGAGCTTTTACATAATTTCAAATATCAAGAAGATTTAGGTAACCCTGAACAAGGGAAAAGCTAAAAGGAATAGGATAATCAAATTTAGATCCAACCAACATATAACAAAACATATACATAATGATAACAAAAGTTATGTTCTCAACATTTGTATCTAAGAAACATCAATACCAACATATAGACACGAAAAAAGCTTTCTTCTACAGTAACAACATGAAGTGTTGATTCAGTTAAGAAAGTGGCAATACTAAAAATGTGATGCTTTGAAAAGAATAATATAGAAAATTCAATCAAATTACTTGCCACCAAGTAAAGTGCAAAGGTTGTGCTTGTCTTTTATGTAATTGGATCTTAATTTGAATCGTATCGTATATATAACCCAAAGGCTTGTCAACAATGTAGCATAATTGAGTAAGGTGTGGATATAATATTCCATTACAAAATTGCATTAGAGTCTAACAGACAACAACAAAGCTATTAGCTCCTGAGATTTTAGGGAAAGTCTTACAGAGAACCAAAAGGATATGTGATACAAAAGAGAACTCATATAAATCATATAGCTTGACAAGATTTAAAACATAAACTTTTGATACTGAAAGTACTGATGTCAATCACTATCATGATATGGTAATATGTAATCAGTTTGTTTTCTTTTGATAGATTCGTTGGTGATAGATTAACATATCAAGCACAATAAGAGCTATTAGAAACAAGAAATTTTTTGCCAAGCAATAGAAAGAATGGAAAGAACCTCATGAACACTATACTAAATCTCTTTCAGGTTCTAGTTCCAAATCCATATTCATCCCTTAAATCAATCGGTATCATTAGTGTGTGACTAGCTAGGTATTTTGGCTTCTACATGAATTTGTCAAAAATTTAAAGAGAAAGAACCATACTTCTAAAGGACAACCCATCAAACCAAACCCATATCCCAATTTTTATTCAGTCCATAAAGACTGACTATGCATCACCACTTTTGAATCAAGTCGTTTATTTGAAAACTAAAATGCTGATAACAATAGCAATCAATTAAAAAAAGAAGACTATTTGCCCAAATAGTAACAAAACCAAGACAACTCAATCATTCAACAATAGTTCCTTAAAGAAAATTAAAGCCATTAACACACAAAAATCGAAGGCTTAATAACACCCACAGGCAAATCAACACAACAAACAAAACTAGCTCAGAGAAATATCATGTATCTGACAAACTAAAAGTGCCCAAAAAGTTAACGCCAAAAATCGATATGTCAACCTATAGTCATCAATCTTCTTGCATAAACTATTAAAACAAAAAGATAGGGACTTGTGAATCAGCTTTTGTTTTCTTCGTAAATCAAAAATGGATATGAACCAGAAGAAACACTACCCCTCTCCTCAAGGGTTCAGGAGACATTCCATGCCCAACAGCGGGATGGAAATGAAAGTGTAAGTCGACTTGTGCATATGATGTAACTCGACTTATGCTTATACAGTACCATAACTCGACTTGTGTCTC
>JAOSBM010000006.1:14233080-14243330 GCA_027568955.1 Erythroxylum tenue
CTCTATAAGGATAATCCCTTAATTAAGGGACTATCTATTATTATGGGATTCTATCTATTATTATAGGATTCTCTACAATTTATATAACACTTTTCGTGATTCCTCAAAAAGATCCCAAAACACAGGAATTCGGTATTGAAATAGATATTTTGTTTTTATTTATACCAAATTGAATCCCTTTTGTCAAGAGTTTCTTCTTTTTAATTCCTCTAGATCATTGATTCAAGAACTTGCATGTTGTGCGAAGACTAAGCACATCAGGGATACCTAGAATTGTACACCTTTTCCAGTAACATGTATGGAACTTGTACTGCTAAATGATGGGAACACAGCATAAAAGATAAGGCATGAAGACAGCACAAAAGAATAATTGTATGAAACCATGTAATTCATTTAATGCACGTCTCATTTTGCATTTGGGAACCAAATTACACAATAAAACCTCTATAAATTAATAGTTGGGACCATAAAAAATCTATTAATTACAAAAATTAATCAATTGATAATTAGTTTAGCCTATTAGCTCAAGCCAGGATTATAAAAATCAGTATATAATAAAGGTAATTAGTTCAATTCCTGTATTAGCCAATAACAAGGCTCTACCATTTAGTACAGCCATCTTAGAAAACTTTCAAAGTTCATCTTGTTTGAAATTCCCTAGCAATGTTGCATGTCAATAAATGTAATAGGTAACATGAAGTAGCAAAAAAGAAGTAACTGAAGTAAATGATATGTATGAGCATCAAAGCAGTAAAGTATATCTCACCTCCAGTGTACACTGGAAAACAGCTTCAAATATACGAGGTACATCATCTATCATTGTTGCTTTGTACCTTGGCCAATAAACCAGGAAAAGTAACATATCAGAAGATGAAACCAAACAGAAAACATTACTTTAGCAACATACTCTTGATAGGCACCACATTTAAGGACATTTTCCAGTTCTGATTTGACAATTTACTTGCATGCAGATTACCACTATTCTAGGAATGCCTGTAAAATGCAAATATCTTATCCAATTACATAGCATATTAACCCACGCAACTTGCATCCATCAATCTTAAACCCAAACCTGTAGTGAGTAACTAAACTAATTGAACCACAGTTCCAAAAAAACAAAAGTGGCACATACACTCATATAAAATGTTAACAGATAAAGGGGGCAAGGCATGAGTGAAATGGCACCATACTTGTTTATAATTGTTGCAAAAAGTGATAGAACTTCAGATTCTCTAGCATCAGGCAAATTCCTTGCATAATCGCCAAGAACAGGATCCATCATTGGAGGCACAAATTGCTTTCCAATATGTGGCTGATCTTCAGCCTTGTCCAAAAATGTTTCAATGAGCTTAAGTGTCTCTTTCTTGACAGACCTGCTCCACAACCATCAAACACTAGAAAAATTTTGTACCGTTCGTATCTGATATAAAATAAGTGAAACGCACCGCAAAAGTTTCACATATGAAGTTCTAGATGCATAGGGGCCTCCTTCTGCAATGCTACTTGAGATCAACTCACTGTACATTCTGTAAAAATCAGCAACAGAAAACTAGGCAAAATCAGAGTCAAGCATATAATTGAACTGAAGTTCAAAATGAAACTACAATGGAAAATTAGAATGCACCTGTAAACATTAAGCATGTCCAAAAATATTAAAGAAATTTGTGATAAGAAGTATGTCCCAAGAGAACTTGCAACACTTGTATTTGTCTGCAAAATAATAGTGATGTGAATAAACACGTCCCAAGAGAACTTGCAACACTTGTGTTTGTCTGCAAAATAATAGTAATGTGAATAAACACATCAAGAATGCAGTTACTGCAACAGAGGGTTCAGCCACTACTCAAGTACAAATTGTAGGTGATACACGAGAAACGCCCAACAGTCGTGAGTCAATGTGAGCATTTGTTCCATATCAACATGTAAACCACCAAGCTTGTACACGGTGCATTATATTACCTCCATATCAAAAAGATATCAAACTGAAAACCACCATGCCTCTCAGTTTCCAGTAAAAAAGTGTCACACATTCAAAAGCTATACCTGTAATATGTTAAGCACAGTCCTGATCACAACTTGATCTTTAAGAAAATCAACACTCTGGCGGGCCTGCCCTATAATTTCAGCCCATTTCTGTGACCAGCATAAAACAGAGACCATTAGCAGTAGAGCTGGAAGGCATTAACAGCTGTAAGTGCATCATGAAATCCCAGAGCTTAACATGAGGTACAGATAAAAGAAAAGAAAACACTAAATAGTGGAGCCTGAAACACCGTTTGTTTTTGCCATGGTATTATATAGAACATGCACCAAAACACATGAATCCATTATATATGGAGGTGAAAATTGAAAGGAGAAAAAAAACCTTGTTCTCTGTTTTTCATACCTGGTTGGGTAGATCCATTAATCTCTGCAGATATTCATCTCTCTTTTGTGGATCAGATTCAGCTTGAATCATCTGACCAACCTGAGGAAATATAGAAGGCAAAAGGAGCAACGTCACAAACATCATAAATAGATAGCTCACCAAAGACAGTGTGATCAGAGCTAAAATTGAGTACTGATTCATAAAATATATGAATTTGATGAGGCTCAAGATCAGCAACAGTAGCTGGAAGTCCTGAAAGCAGTTCAGATACAAATGGTTCATTTTCTCCAACCTGAAGCACCAGATCAACCGCTCTATAAGCATCTACATTATTTTTAAAGATAAGTGATAAGAACTATGAAGTGAATAGATTTCACCTGAACAATAACAAACTTGCGTTTGCATTTCTGAACAATTTTCAAAAATGTATCACATGCCATATCCTGCAAGATATTGAGAAGATATAGTTAGTCAATGGCATATCATTCAAGAAAAAAATGCTTTTGGTTGTAAAACTAAACTATAACAGAATACCTTAAATGTATAGCAGTTTTAAAAAATATGACCATGACTATATACAGAACAAGTAGATAAAACAAATATCGAAAGCAACATAACCTGAACTCCAGGATGTGTTTCATGCATAAACTCAAACAATTTGTTTACAACAGTTTTCAAGAATTTCCAGTGGGCTCGAAGAAATCTTGGATACTGTCCAACGACATACCTGCAAAAGAACCAATTTCAAGGTAAGTAGATGCAACTTTAGATCGATACTTGTCACCTCAACAATTATATTATTTGAACTTTCTCATCTATCTACTTGTAGAACATCAAACATAACATGATCAAGAAAACAAAATTTATCTTTACTATTCAAATTAAGAATCAGATAAAAAACCAAATATGGCAAGGTCACTTTAATAGCATCAAATAAGAAAAGGTTCCATCTAACAAGGGGCATTCCATGAGATTTTTCACAATCAGGATGTCTTACATGATGTTACTAGCAATGACAGCTTTGTTATCCTTTCCTTTTGTGATTTCACATAGATTCAGCAAATCACGAATGACCATCACCAGAAATCTGTTCTCCTGTCAAAGCCAATGTCCTTGATAAATGAGGAAAGGTAACTTGTTGCAAAGCATGAGTTGTAATCCCAAAAAGTGAAACAATTATTTGATGCAGTTCATTACAAGTGTTTAACAATCCAAGATTACCAACAATAACCTTTTACAACACAAGCAGAAACAAAACAAAGCCCTAGACCTTTTCCCCACTTTATTTGATTTGTATAACCATTGCATTATAATCCTCGCCCAGATGATAAGACTCACTTCTCACACCATATCCCCAAATGCCCAACAGTAGTGAGATTCTGGCCTAGTGAACATGTTTTAATGCACACAAGGGAAGCATTTTTAAAAGAAACAGTAACAATGCTCCATGGAAATCCAAGTTTGCCAAGTGATAAAAACAAATGTTAGCAAATGAAATTCAATACTACTCTGAACTAGTTGGAGAACTGATAATTAAGAAAAAGGACATCTTTATCAGTGTCATCATTCCCTCCAAAATTTAAAATGGATACAGAAGAAATGAGTACATAATGACTTGCAAGTAAAAATCATATACTACAAAATTTCATAAAGATATACACCGGAAGACTAAAAACAATAACCTGGAAGCTTCACAAAACATAAATTCACCAACCCCAATATGAAACAGAACTGAATGCAATACACAGTCAGACTATGTAATGACAGAAGATACTCTTCATTCGACCAGTCTACAAGAAAGGACGTCATCATAATAATCGGTAAGCAAAACAGTAAAGAAAAGATTGTTCCAAGATCTACGATCGAATCGATATATCAGAAATTCATCTAAAAATATAGTTATTATAAAGAGAATTAGAATATATTTACATAAAAGAGTATATTTAGATTTTAAAAAATGAATATTGAATATAAATATATATTTCTAATTATTTATTATTAAAATTTTGGATTTTATTTCTAGTTTTTTATTTAACTTAGTTAATTTACATGTATTTATCTTTGTTATTTAGATTTCGGTTTATTATTTAACTTTTTATTTTTATCTTTCTTATTTAGATTTAGATTTATTATTTCACTTTTTATTTATTTTTATTTAGATTTAGATTGATATATTAAATGTCATTCATGTTGTCTTTTCCATATTGCCAAAGAAATATATTAGTGAGAAAATTTTGAAATTTAGTTCACCAAAAAGTACAGGAAAATTACAGTTAATGCAGAAAAGAAACAACAATCCCATCACTCTTCAAAATGACAGCGATCATACATTCATTTCCTGTATCTACACAAAAATACAATACAAAAATACCTTGCATATATCTTACCAATTAAGGTAAAAAAAAGAACAAGATAAAGTTCTACAAAAACTAATATTAACAAATAAGAAGATGCAAAACAAAACCTACTGCAAACTAACCTTGACCATACACAACTTCTACAACATTCATACCCCAAATTAGTTAAGCCAAGATACAGAAAAATTATATCCCAACTATCATAGAACATATAAGTTCAGGAATTGTGAAAACCACAAATGATGAAAAGAGATCTCATTAGTAACATTACAAGTACCACACAAATCTTATACCTGTTCTTCCATCATCGAACCAGAAATAGATCCTATTGCCCAGCAGAGAGTATTGAGGTTGTTCCAACTCCAGTCCTCACCACTCAACTGTTTACTCAACTTCTTCAGCATCTGAATGATACCAACAAGAGTAAGCAACAAAAGACATATAAGAATATTTCTAGACCAAAAGAATAAACAGAAGTTCCACAATATCTGAAATAAACAAGGAAAGATCAAATTAAAAAGTGACAAACAGAACATGGTAGGGAATGACAGCATTACCTTTTATTATCTCTACACTATTGAAACAAAAGCGTACGCTATTATGTGAAAAGAAGGAATGACTAGCCACCAACCATATAATAATTTGGAAGTCATGATGACAAATAGAAAAGAATTGTTCCAAATTGGCAGTTGTTCTTCGCTTACACAAAGCAAATAAATCTAAAGCTAACCAATAAAAGATCAGATTGAATGAACAATTTAAAGAAATTAGAAATAAATCACTTTAAATTGACTGAACCATTAACGCGGTCATCAATATATACAGATACAAATATGTCCTCACAAGATATTATGTAATCCACAGGTGCACCATTTAATAACTACCTGCTTTTCAGTGTCATCATGATCGAGATGTGACAGGTAGATTAGTGTTTCTCTCATGATCTGTAAAATCACATCTTTGTTAGAATAAATACAAGAAATAACATCAACAACAATGGTACCTTTCCTGGAAATTTCAACAAAAAAAAAAGAGTTTGAAAATAACTGAAAATAATTTCACCTTGACCTTTTCCCAAACATACAGAGAATAGCAGCAAGTAACGATGGTACTAAAGTAAACATTGTTGCCAAAAATGCCACAGAAAGCTTTCATCTATAATTTCAGACTCATTATGTATTTGTACCTAACTACTCTTTTTTTATCTAGTAAAAACTTAACTTTGACACTAATATAATGCTACAGGCACAATATGATTATCCTTATTTTCAGGAATAATTTCACATGGTTCTTTCAACCAAGCCCTTGATCCAGGCATCCACCACAACTAATTTAGCCTCAAATTCTGGTTTGTGAAAATTTTAAGAAATTTAAATCAATAATTTTTATGATGATGGAATAGTATCTATCATAGATTAAATCTGATAATTGACAAGATAAATATTTATTACCTTATATTGAACAAGAACATCGTTGTCCTTCATGGTTTCACGAACTATGTTGCCATTTTCATCTTCAACTATCAGAACCTCCTCTGGTTTTGCCATACGACAAATCATAAGCATCCTCAGCTTTGACATTGGACCAGAATAGAGTTGTCTCCGCTGAAAAACTTGTGAACCTATGCCATCGACCATACCATGAAGCGAAGGTATCTGGAGATTCAATACACAGACAAAGGAAAGAAACCAAAAAATTGATTTGCTTTATCACAGAGTAAAGGGTTACAAACTAGGACTAATTATATACCAGCAGAAGGGCAAGAAGTGAAAAAAAAAAACACATGAATATGTGCATGTACGTAAACTGGAAAGAAAAAACAGAAAATAAACCTAGAATGAATAAGAAACATGCTCATCAAAAGCTAAGAAAGCAAAGGAAAATAATAGAATTTCACTTAATATTTTCTGTCTTATACAGTTTTGATAAAGAGAACCGCTTTATAACCCTCCTACTTATCCTCTTTTACATTTATACCCTCTTACTTCAAACTTTTTTGTATAGAAGTCGTCTTAATATTTAGAATATGCCAAAACAAACATTCTCTATTAAGACCATTCTTAAGTCACTTTTAATTATCATATTTTTAATAGCACAAAGATGTTGATAGGAAAATAAAACCTTAAATGAGATTATAGAATATAAAATACAAAGAAGTAGAAAGATCCAATGAACCTGTAATGGAGTAAGGAAAAGGAACTGATGCTTTTTCTCCATTTTATTAGGGCCCACCGAAAATTGACATGGTATTTGGAAAAACAATGCATCGACCACCAAAAAAGATTCATGGTCGAAAACACTCATAACAAGGTGATGTTGGAAGATTTCAGGAATTAACAGATTCAGTATGACAAAAGGAGGATTAAAAGTCGTTCAAGGAACAAATAAGGAGCTGGCACCATCACACTGTCAAACTTAGGTTGCATCTTCTCACACAAAAAAATGTGAAAAAAATAAGCTGTAAGCAATTATATGCATCATACCTGGAGTCCCATCATGGTTGCAGCTACTGCAGGATTGTCAAGATTATGGTGTGCCTCAAATAGTTCCAAAACCAAGGAGTTCCAATAGTCCAGACAAACCTATATATCAAACAAAGTAATTATTTCATGTGAAATCACAACTTTGATGATTAACAGGATATGATTTGGGGGTTTGTAGAAAGTACCTTGAAGACTTCCGTGTCATCAACATACGAGATATTAATTAGATACTCAAGACCCAACAGCAGTGCAGAAATGTTCTCCTGAGTGGATTCCAGCACTCTGATATGAGACTGCAATGTTAAGTAAGAGCATTATCATCAAAATGATTTTTAACAAGAACATACCTGACTAAGTGCCAATGCTCATAGGAGAAAAGATTCCCTACAGGGTGCAAGATATTGAAACCGTATGCACCAAAATGACAAGTTTTACAGGACAAAGTATTTGTTTGATGAATAGATAAATTCATAAAACCACCATCACACCTCAAGCAATAAACACTCACCCTACAAAAAAAAAACCACAACCATAATGTGCACCTGAAAGCATGTATCTAGATATCTCTAAACAAGCTTTTTGTCGCACAAAAAAGCAGACTGTATTTCCAGACTGTTGCATGTAACTGACAAACCCAAGGCTTGGGGCCTATATCATTAATTAGTTCCATAATTTACACCCTGGCTTCTTTCTTTAACATAATTTCATCACATTGCAAGAATACAAACATAAAATAAACGCAAGAGAACATGCTGGAAACAAATAGAAAAAGCTCATTAGTTAAGCCCAATATTAGCTTTTCCTGGCCATAGAAAAGATCACTCACTACAAGGCTGAACGTTTTTCAACAACTCTAGCTAAGGTGATATAATATGTTCAAAGTGACAGAAAACTTGCCTTGTTAAATGAAGTGAAAAACAATGCCAAATTCTGGATAAAGGCCTGTAGCAAGTAGTGACAATAAACAAAGATAATCAGTTGCAACTAAAACCATGTAGAAAGTAGGACCAAAGGAATACTTGGCATGTTACCTGCTCTTCACTAGATCCATGTGCATAAGCCTCTGGTATGTTTGTTGCGGGCGGAAGAATGACCTAAAGGAGGAAACTAGTTGTCAGAGCAGGTTGCATTAAATGGAAGTAATATTATGTATACTCTTATGACTGGGTCCCAGTTCTGAATCAAGATGAACTATACCTGTAATTGGACCATGAAAACAGAATACATCTTAACATACTGCACATTATAGAAGTCCCCAAAATTAAGTGCAGCAACCTGTAAACATCAAAACAACAAATATGAGCCCCACATTTCTCAAGTAAGTAAAATATACAGATCTTCAATGTCAGTACAATCTACCTCAGTCAAACACTGGAGTGTGAGATTCCTATATGATGGCATGGGAAAAAACTTGAGGAGCGTTTCCAGCTGTAATACAGTATCATCACGAGAAAAAGAAGACATAAATCCAGAAACAGAACAATCCCACTACTATAATACTAACAGCCATGCATGATTATTCTATGCATACCAATGGAGATTCGAAAATGTAGCCCAAGGGAATCCAGGAAAGAAAAGCATGCAATGTGGATAGTGTTGCTCGAATAAGCTCAGTTCTTTGAGAGGCTGACAGTACATACAAACATAACTCATGGATGAGTTGAAATTCACTGTCAAAACAAAAGAAAATTATTAGCAAAGAAAATGATGAGTATCAATAACATGGGAACGATATTGACTTCCATAATACAAAATTTCTATACTTAATTCTCAAAAAAAATTCTATACCTGTTTAGGGATTGTTTGAGTTCTTTGATCTTCTGTTGAGTCATTTCTCCCCGAGAAAAGTCAAAAACTTCCTCACTTAGAAGCTGAAAAACAAAATGTTACTACACACACCCAAATCAAGTATATTTAGAAATGAGTACAAAAACAAACTTACTTTCAAAATAGCCATACAATTCTCACAAATTGTTTCACTAGTTTTTGCAGCTGCAACAAGGTCAGGTATAAAGCTTTGCCATCTAGCTGGCCATTCATGCTTCAAAATCTGTAGCACCACAAAAGCTATATTCATCTAACTCGCAATTCTCAACTTGACAGAAAAACTAACAAAAGGTCAAGCCAAAATCAAGTTCTTCAAAAGAATAACCAGAAATAATGTTGTCTAAGTAGTGGCAAAGAGGAAAACATTGAATTAATTACCCCAGCTAGAGTATCATCATTTTCAACGAAACTATAGCAATTACAAATCCATAATCCAGATAGAAATAACTTAAATAAAGATTTTGGACTTGCAAATTATCAAGAACAAAAGGCTATACCTGAACTAAAATAACATTTAGCTTGTTCACATAAAGCCTTTCCATTCGAAAAGAGGCCTCATTACTTGAAAGCTGTACAATAAACTAGAATTTTATATACCAACAACATATCTGAAAGATTCAGTGAATTACATAAATAATATTTGAACTCCTGTCATCCATATCTCCAAGGCATGCATACCTGAACAATTAATTCAGAGATATAATTTTTCATTCCATCTCGCTGCTCAACAGGCAAGGCATTCCATCTGTACTTTATAACAGTTTCTAGAACCTTCAAAAATGGATGGGAAAAACCAAATGAGTGCAGACAGCCTATTAATTGATCATCCAAACCACAAGACCATTAACAAGTTAAATGAAACAGCAAACTACTTCACCTCAGACCACAACCCCTAGACCATTTTTCGAATATATCAATAACATATAACAAAAATTAAAAGATCTTGCCATCTCTGCTGAGTTCATGGCATTATTTGCTATCATATTGGTGGAACTCCTCCATTCTTAAGTTAAACTCTGACCCTCTCAAAAGCAGGATAAACAGATGCAGAACAGCATAATGTCCATACCGAAATAGAATAGGTAAGATCCCTCAACCATAAGCTTTAATTTGTTGGGATAGCAAGCAGCAAAACATTTGTTGGTGATATACTAATATTCTTCTACAGATACTATACAGCTGTATCTAGATTATATTGAGATATAGGCTGTATAT
>JAOSBM010000006.1:14314333-14329964 GCA_027568955.1 Erythroxylum tenue
TTGAAAATTTTCCTAATCTAAATATACATTTAAATACCTCAAATTTTCAATAACTTTCCTAAAATTCTCCAAATAAAATTTCAGCTAAAAACAATTCACCAAAAATTTCAAAATATCCAAAATATACCAAAAATTTCAAAAATTTCTAAAATTCACCAAAAATTCCGAAATAATAGTAACACCCTCCAAATAAATTTTTAGCACAAATAATCCACAATTTGTATTTTTAATCGCATTAATAAATCAATTATACCTGAAAATGCCAATGAATGCATGTACAATTTTGTATGTGTCCAAAATGCTTACGCATAAATAAGCAAATATTCACATATGCAAGGCATAAAATGTATTGAACTTCCTTAATATCCTAACCCCTAATATGTGGTGTTACAAAACAAGACAAAGAAAGGCTAACAGTTGTTATTTGTTGCTATGAGGATGGCTCTGAAAAATCCCTTTATAGATTATTGGAAAATATGCAAAGCCACGTTGCTTCAAGAATGTCAACATGAATAACTTGAATTGTCATTACCGTGCCAAGAAAAGAGCTTGGATGACAAGTGTGCTCTTTGTTGAATATATCCGTTGGTTTGATAAAAAAATGCATGGTAGAAGAATTTTGTTTGTGGTAGATAATTGTCCAACACATCCAAGATGTGAAGGGTTATATAATGTTGTGTTGTTCTTCTTACCACCCAACATGACATCAAAAATTCAACCCTGTGATGCTGAAATAATAAGAGCTTTCAAGATGCCTTATCGTAGGAGATTTTACTGTAGGATTTTAGAAGGCTATGAGATGGGACAATCTGATCCAGGTAAGATTAATTTTTTTGGATGCTATCAATCTTGCAGTCTCAGCTTGGACAGTTAATGTTCAGCAAGAGACAATAGCAAATTGTTTTCGACATTGCAACATTCATTCAGGGGATGAAGTCTCAAGGAATTTAGATGAACCCACTTGTGAAAACGACATTCATGAACTTGAGCTCATGATTAATGATCTCAGCTATCGCAATAAAATAAATGTCAATAGCCTATTGGATTACCCTGGTGAAAATGATACATGTTCAGAGGTCAAGAGCTTAGAAGAAATTGTGGCTACTATCCTTGAAAATAATGTTGATGATGAAGTTGAAGACGATACAGTACCTTTGGAACTAGTTACGCGTAAGGAAGCACTTATCACGTCTAGAACTTTTCACAATTTTTTGGTGCAGTTCGAGAACACAATACCAGAAATTTTGGATGCAATAAGAAAAGTTAGAGATAAGCTCCAACTAGACTTAAATTTTAAGAAAAAACAAATAGTGCTAGAATCATATTTAACTAAATTGTCTTAGTTATATTTGTGTAAGTTTATATAATTATTAATTTATGATATTAATGGGACCCTATATTTATATAGAGGTATTTTGAAAATATATTATTTTATTATCTTATCAAAATTTGTTAAATTTTCAACTGACATAAGTCGAGACTGGAGAAAAATATTATCTTAGAGAGTTTATTAATTTACCGAGTACCAATTTAAAGAGCTTCTACTGTAGTTGAAATTTTTCCTAGTCTAAATGTACATTTTAATCCATCAAATCTTTTTATTGGTAAATCAAATACAAGACATTAGAAATGCACAATTATTTAGAAACTTTTATACCCCAAAACATGTCAATTGAGTGCAAATTTTCTAAATCAACATTTGTGTGTGTGTATGATCATATTATGCATGTGAATGAAATCATAAAATCATATCTTAAATGTATCAAATTCATTCTAATATGATATAATTCTTGTGGCTAAGTAATCTAACACTCTAACTCTTATTATTTTTAGAAACCAACAAATACATCTTCTCTTCCGTCTCAAAGTCATCTCTTCTCTCTCCTGCTTCTTTGTTCTTTTCTTCTCTCTTACGTCTCTTTTCTATTCGTGCAAAAAGTGCAAGCTTGGGCTTTTAACCAAGTGAATTCTTGAAACTGATTTGATATTTTTTAATTATATTGTGTTATTTTTTGTTTTCTTGGTTTCTTTTTTTAGCATTTTTCTACATTTCTAGTTTTCCAAGTTTTTCTTTCTACGTTACTAGTTTTCTTATTTATCGTTGATATGCTTTTTTACATTTCCAATTGTTTGTTATTCTGCATTTTTGGTTTATTTTAACTATTGCATTTCTACATTTCGTGTTTCTGGTCTGTGTATTTCTATTTTTTTATTTATGCATTTCCATGTTTCTGGTTTTACTATTATTCGCTATCTGCATTTTTTTTAATTTCTACATTTCAACCAAATATATTTTTGTTTTCAATTTTTATATTACAAATCTTAACTAATTTTTTTTTTGTTTTTTTAATAAAATACAAAAAGTAAGAATAAAAAACTAAAACTAAAAATCACAGCAAAAAACAAAAGTGGAATCAAATGATTATTTATTAAATTTCATAAATCAAAAACATTTTGACAAAAAACACATAGATGCTTATTACACCAAAAAAATTAAAAGATAATTTTGCTACTAAAAATAGACATAGTATAATCCACAAATCCTTTGAATTATTATATTGTTCCCATAAAGTTAATATAAAGTTTTAATTACTAGAATAAACATATAATAAAAAATGTTAGAATATTATTTAAATAACAAAACAAGCAAAGAAAAAAGAAATAAAAACGAATGAAGGAAAGAAAGAGAGATAAAAGGAGGAAAGAAAATGATTTGGAACGATGAAAGAGAGAGAGAAAAAACAAAGAAAAATGGCTGAAAACTTAAAGAAAAAACAGGATGATCAAGTAAAGGAGAAAAAAAAGTGCCGAATCGGAGCCAATTTTTCCTCCAATTTGGAGGAGGATTTGAGTTGGTCTAACCAGGTGTATGCCCTGCAGCTTTCATGCTCTCTTCCCTTGACTAGCATTGGCCAGCTCCAACAAATGAAACGCAACTTTCCACCCATTCAATTCTTCTAAATATATAGGAACTTTCTAAAAACTCGAGGGAAAATAGGAGGGAGTTGACAAAACTTATAGTATAAATTACCAGAACCAAGTGTCGACTTCAAATAGAATTGAACTTATGGAAAACAAACTACAGAACTAGCTATTTTTGAATCTCTTACCCAACCTAGCTATATTTGAAGACATCGATTCCTCCACATCATCACCTATCTTACCAACATTTCCTATGTGGGTTAACATAATATAAAATTACATAAAATCCAGTTGATTCAAATGATGGAAGACAAAGAGATATGGAAGTGACTAATCCGATTTCCTCAGGCAAGCTAGACTACAAATGTCGCCCCAGCCAAAATGAATATATTGCATATTCCAACAGGTACGTCTTACTTCACTCCTCCATGGCATCTGCTGAAGCTCCAGCAGTTGGCTTGGACTTTCCCTTCCTCTTACCTATATATTGATAATCACATAAATCTTAAGACTTCTTACTAGGCAGAAACAAAAATGGTCATGGCTCGAGAGAAAAGGTAAAGCTCATGTAAGGAAGCATAGAATACTGACAGAATGTGACATAATACAGAATGATAAAAATAAAATTACCTTTGTATTTCAACCGCTTGAGGTTCAAACCCTTCTTAATGTGAAATCTTGCAGGTGTTGTGTTACCGTCTTTGAAAGAATCTTCCCCTAAATAATTAACTTCCATCAACATTTAACTTTCAATTTATATTCTAAGCAGACAGAAAAGTCAAGAAGCCTTGGAACTATTGCTACTAGAAACAGTTTGCATTTGTGAATCTAAGTTCTTAGTGAGAATAACCAAAATTCCAGGATCAGTAGTCTTTCGGGACTTTAACAAAGTAAAAGACAACTAACTAGCCAATTGAAGACAATTCTGATATTTCAGAAACACTTTATGAGATTAAGTTCTCCATACCATAATAGAACCCCTATCTTTTCCTAGTTCTCTAGTTAGTAGGGAGGGACGAAGCTTATTGTTTTCACAAAAATATGAGACCTTTGAAGTAATCAAAAGCACATGTCCTTGGAGAGGATAGAAAGTTTATAGGTGCAAACACATAACACACAAGTTGAATCCACTATTCATCAAACTTAATAATACTAAATGCCCATTTAAATAGCCAATGATCAAAACTTGTGGGAAATATTTTATCAAGAATAAAGAAGATGACAGGTTAGGTGAAGGATGGTCAAAATTTAGGAGGATAGCTTTGATATTTCATAAAAGAACGGTTACATATCTACCAAACAGTGATTCATAACCATCTAAAAAAGACTTGTGACCAACACAAAAGATGATACAACAAAATGATGTGAGCCTTAGCATGGGATCTAGTCAAAGGCCGAGTCACGGAAGAATCTTTCTTGAGACCTATAGTGAATTTGGAGAGGCAACTCGTCATGACAGAGCCACCTCTAAGTTTAACTTGCAGAGAGAGTAATTGTTTCCCTTTATTGAATAATGATATCCTTTTTTAAAGGCTGGTAATAACAAGAGAAAGAAATCCAAAATTATAGGAACTTAACTAAAATAGGAAAGAGATCCCAGATTGTAACCAATTAAAGGATTCTACTGAATAGAAAGTCCAACAAGTAAAAGAAACAAAATAAACTCCAATTGAGTAAGCTAGGATGCATCTACTGCTACTGCCTTCCTTCTCTAATATTGCCATCCAACAAAATTATCCACATCATCACTTCCTCTCTCAGTTTTAAATTATCCACATCATCACTTCCTCTCTCAGCTTTGAGCTTGTCCTCAAGCTCAAACTCTGAATAAGCTTCTTAAAAGTGCTCAACTGGTTCCCATGTTGTATCTTTGTGAGGGCACACTACCCACTGCACTAACAGCTCCCATCAGCCTCATTGAACCTACTGCACAAAATAACCAGAGGAATTGGTAAGGCTTTGACATCACACATTGACAGCAAATTTCCCGCAACAGCTGGTTGGGTTCCTTTATATTCTTTGAAGAGAGAAACATGGAAGACATCATATATTTTACTTCCTACACACAGCTCAAGTGGTAAACAAGAAGTCCTACTCTGGCCACAACCTTGAAAGAGCCAAAATAATTTGGCAGAAGTTTGTGATTTTCTATCTGGCTATTGTTAACCAACAGTAATGGTTGAAGTCAGCCATACCCAATCCCCAACTGCAAAACTCAACTATCTATTCCTCGAATCATAAGTGTTCTTCATCCTTTGTTAAGGCTTGCAAGAGCCTATCCCGAGCAACTTGGAATATTGCATCCCTCTTTCAGAGAGCTTTATCAACTATTTCAATCCATGAGGAACCCACTAAAAAAGAGAGAGAAGCCAAGGAGGCTCCTTTTCCACATCTAGCATAAATTCTTTCTTAAAATTGCTACCATACTTGCTACCAGAAGCATCACATTCTACCATAAGTTCTTCCTCAAAATTGGGCAACTTCAAGATCGAGATTGTTGAAAGAGAGCCTTTAATTTATTGAAAAGCAGCGTCAGTTTCTGCACTCTATTGGAAAGCATTTTTCTTCAAGAGACTCGTTAAGGGTGTGGCCAATTGCCCATAATCTTTGATAAATTTCCTACAGTACCTTACTAAATCAAGGAAACTCCAAGATCCTTGGTGGATTGAAGAATTGGTCAACCAATGATGGCCTTAATTTTGGTTAAAACAATTCCACTCCAACAACATGGATGACATGTCCAAGATACACTTGGACTTCTTTGAGAACAAATGTTAGCTCGCAAGAGTTCGAAAATTATTCTCATATGATGCATATATTCAACCAATGTCTTGCTATAAATTAATATGTCATCAAAGAAGGCCAAGACAAACTTACGCAAATAAGGTTGAAAAGCTTCATTCGTCAAACTCTAGAAAGTTGAAGCGGCATTGGCAAGCTCAAAGGGCGTGATTAGAAATTAAAAGTGCCCATGGTGAGTTCTAAAGGCAGTCTTTTCCACATCTAATAGCACCATCCTGATTTGGTGGTAGCCCAATCGTAAATCAAACTTTGTAAAATGTTTCCCTCTATGAAGTTCATCCAATAGCTCATCAACCACTAGAATAAAAAATGTATCCTTAACAATGTGGGTGTTGAATTCATGATAATCCACCCAAAACACCATGACCAATCATGCTTTTTGAGCAAGAGGACTGGGGAAGAGAATGGGGATCTACTTGGTCGAATGATCCCTTATTGTAGCATCTGGGTACATTGCTTCTCAATCTCATCCTTTTGAAAATGCAGGGACCCATAACGTCTTACTACGATTGGTCTCAACCATTTGAGAGGTATGTGAGGGTCACACTCACGACTAGGAGGCAAACCGAAAGGCTACATAAATAGATTTGCAAACTCAACCAATAATTTATTAAAGATTACCGTAGTTGAATTCTATCCTTGCATCAAACTTAGTCGTGGTTCTACATCTAGTGGTTGTCCTTGCCACAACACCTCCTTTCCATTGATGGCATGTAGAGAGACCTTAGGATTTCCACCATGTCTTACTCTGATTCACTTTCGCATTTGAAACCACAATCCAAAATAACCTTTTACATTTGTGTCCTACTAAATAGGATTCACATAGTTATAACACAATCCTTTGACCCTCCTTTCTACCATCTCCACTCATGTCAATGTCTTGGCAAGAAGTGCAAAAGAGCTTACCCTGTTGTTGCTACCTATTGGTTTTGTCGTTAGTTGTTGTCCCTTGGCATTTGAGCTCTTGATGATTCACAAGGTTAGGATTCCTTGAGAAACCCTTTACTTACAATCCAATGCTTAAGCCACATTCAAGATAATTCTAAGGTTCCCTAGTTGCTGCATCTCAATGTCAATCCTAATTTCTCATACAAAACAAGAGGTAAAAAAGTTCACTTACTAGCGAGGTTTATGATTAGAAGTCTTGGGCACTAATAACTAGAATTGCATTGATATTCCTCGATAAACCCAATTTGTCTCAAGGTCCACAAGTTCTTAGGTGGCACAAATCTCACATGATAACACTCCTTAATATGCCCTAATCTAATTCCTTTTCCTCCTAATCCACTTGATCAAACCATAATTATGCCTCACCCAATAGATTAAATGCAGCTAAGCCCACCTTGTCCCTTTAACAATCTTTTAATTGGCAAAGAATTTCTCGCATCATTACAACCACCCTCAAATTTCATCAATGCCATCATAAGTAGGAAATTCCACCTTGGAGTATCACGACACCACGATCACCCCAACTGCGATTTAGATTTGTCTTTCGACCTTCCGCTACAGCTTGGGCCATCACTGCCTTGTCCCTCTGCATTATCTCTAACAGGGTCCCCCAACTAAGAGGGAAAGTTTTGCCATCCACTCCTCTCATGCATGTTGTGGTGTAGCCATTTGTCTCATAAAAGCATCCAGCTTGGCTGCCAAATTCTATGTGTCACCCATGATACTATGCTTTGATACCAAATATGTTGTGAGCCTTAGCATGGGATCTAGTCATCGACTTAGACATTGAAGAATCTTTCTTAGGACCTAGGTGAATTTGGAAAGGTAGACTCATCCTTGCTAGAGCCCCTCTAAGGCTAACTTGCTGGGAGAATAATTGCTTCCCTTTATTGAATACCGATAGCCTCTTTTAAAGGTTGGTAATAACAAGAGAAAGAGATCCTAAATTATAGGATCTTAATTAACAAAGGAAAGAGATCCTAGAGTATAAGATCTTAACCAATTAAAGGATTCTACTAAATAGAAAGTCCTAACACGTAAAAGAAACAAAATAAAACTCTAATTGGGTAAGCTAAGTTGCATGTACTACTGCTGCGTTCCTTCTCTAATATTGTCATCCAACAAAAGCAGCCACATCAAAAGATTTAAATAGATAAATGAAAGAGAAAAAAATTGAAGAGGAAAGGATATAAGATAGAAGAACCTTTCAATTTGTTTCATTTATTGCGTAGAAAAAGCATCGAAACACTTTGCGTCTTCATTAACAGCACATACAAATGCAATCAATTGAACACTACACCTCCACTCTATAATGGCAAAGCCTCTAAACACCTGATGAAACATAAATTATCAGAACCTTTCAATTTGTTTCATTTATTGCATAGAAGGTACATCAAAACACTTTGCCCCTTCATTAACACTACACCTCCACTCTATAATGGCAAAGCCTCTAAACATCTGACGAAGCATAAATTATTAGAACCTTTCAATTTGTTTCATTTATTGCATAGAAGGTGCATCAAAAAACCTTGCCCCTTCATCAACAGCCTACATAAATGCAATCAATTGAACTCTACACCTCCACTCTATAATGGCAAAGCCTCTGTAAACCACATGAAGCATAAATTATCAAATAATATTCGGCAAGGTTCTAGTTTGGTAGCTTATGTAGCACCCAAAACTAGAATCAAACGCCTTCTACTTCACATGCAAATGATAGAAGCAGTAAAAACCATGATGAAAGGTAAGATGCTAATAGTTCCCCCCAAAAAAATGGGTTCACAAGAAGATATGGAATAAAGGACGAAGAAGAAGAAGGAGAACCTTGAGCAACAGCCATCTCAACATCTTTCATGGTAACCAGACCCTTCTCTAAAGCCTCCTTCTGCTCCTGTAACATATAAATAACGAATTGAATGCATATGCACATGAAGATTTTTTTTTAAAGCAATAAAGACAGATGAAATTAACGCACTCTCCGCCATTTCTTGAGGAGCTTGCGCTTGCGCTTCCCGGAGACAGAAAGAGGCTGAGGCTTGTTCCTGAGTTTCCTAGTAAAAGGGTCCCCATGTAAATCTCTCTTCCTCTGTGCTATAAGCGCTCTTCTCCTCTTCTGCACCACATTGAACTTCGCCATTGTGTCGTAAACCCTAACTTCCCACCCCACGACGCCACCCAAAACCCAAAAGGACACCCTTTTACATGCTAGGTTCCGTCTCCGACGCCCCAGTGGGTTGGGCCTCTCTTGGACTCACCCACGACCCCAATTACCATACAGCCTATAATAACAAAATAAAAGTTATGTTATCCCAAACTTGAGGCATTTTTATTTTAGGTCTTTAGATTTAACATGATTGTTGTTGGTAAGTGGAACACGCTTTAAATAAGGAGGAAACTATAAAATTTTAAATCAAGAATAAATTTTGAACGTTAATTATAGAATAAAAAGTGTTATAAACCTTAATCTACTCACTAAAAAATTATCCGATCATATTATGTTTCACAATCTTGGATTTAAAAAAATAAAGACAAGATAAAATAGATAAATGGAATATAATTTTGATTAAATTTTAGGAATAATTTACCATAGAACTTTCATCATAAGACCTTTTCTTATTTCAAATTTATATTTTGAAAATTATCATTTATCTCTCTACGATATTATTTAACTATTACACAACTCTTTATATCATATTTCATTAACTTTTTACTTATAGAATTTTAAGTAAGAAAGAATAAAAAAACTAATTGAATATGATAGAATCATCATATGATAGCTAACAAAATATGAGGGTAAATAATAGTTTCTAAAATATGAGGACTGAAATATTAAAAAAAAAAGATCAAGCTTATTTAACCTTAACTTTTGATTGATATAGATCTTAATTTGTTAAAAAAATATCATCTTGGTTTTTTTAATCATAAAGAAATTACATCAAAAGCTACTGAATTAAGCGAGGGAAAGATATCCTTGCGATATCCTCTGTGAGGAATTTAATACAGCCTGAAGGAGGGTGTTGAAAGGTGGTGGTCCCTAATTCGAAGGATTGGGCGTAGTTGGCCAACCAATCTGCACAACGATTAGCTTCTCTATAGATATGTCGCTACCTTACTATCCATTCTCTAGCAAGCAACTCCTGAATGACCCTAATCAATGAGTTGCAGATACCCTGTTGTGGCTTTGGCGAGGAGAGTATATATGTTGATAAACACAAGAGAATCCATCTCCAACTCTATCCTTTTAGAACCCAAGTCCCATGCAAGTGATAGACCCGTGAATACACCCCAAAGTTCAGCACAAACCGAGGTGGTAAACCCCACGTTTGGAGCAAAACCTCCGAGCCAGGCCCTAGAATAGTCCCTAAAAACACCTCCCACAGAAGCAGTGTGGGAAATGCACTTACAAGCTCCATCGGTGTTTAATCGAGTCCACCCAGGAGGGGGTGTTAACCAGCCAATGAGTTCCTGCACTCGCTGGTGATTATCTAAAAGGACACGAGAGAACATTTCTTTAGGCTTATAGAACACTCAACTTAATTGAGGATAATGCCCTTAGGATTAATTGGCCATAAGAAATCTATATCGAAAATACTTTTGTTTCGCCAATGCTAAATGAACCAGTAAGTGGTACCGAAGATGACAGGCTAATCAAACCTATATATCTTTATATGGGGTTGTAGGTTTTGCCATACCCAGTCTGGTTTTAACGTATTGAAGAACTCTCCAGATGATGCCACTAGTGGAAATGATAGCCACACTTGTTGTACCCTGGGGCAGTCACGCATGGCATGCAATGAGTCTTCGTTTCTTCCACATGTAGTACATGTAAGCATCTACAGAGAGGTGTCAAACTACTCTCTACTTGTTAGTCAATAGGTTGTCACGATAGGGAAGCCATAGGAAGGTCTTGATTTTTTGTGGACCTGACCATTTCCAAATCAACGTACAAAGATCACTCCTTTGCTCTAGTCCAAAACCTGCAATTAAAGAGTAAGCAGAAACAGTACTGAATTTTCTAGTCTTTGTTTCACCCCATACCCTCCTGTCATGTCCGAGTGTAGGCCTTGGAGGGAGGATACTGGCAATATGCATGCAGACCAATGAAGGAAGGTGTCCTTGGAAACTCTCTCATTTCCATCCTCTATGATCATTAATGTAGTCCGCTACCTTAAGGAACAACATAGAACCCAATAGAGATGTGGTTGTGTGAAAGATAAGGGGAACAAGGTTAGCTACCCATGCATCTGTCCAGAAACGAACATGTTTACCATTGCCTACTATCCATTTCGTACCCTTAAGCACATAGTTCCATACAGAAGATATGTGTTGGATCCCGGTTCCGGAACCCAACTGTTCAAAATACCATAATACTTGAGCGTGGTTCCTTATAGGGTTATTTCCATAAACCCTTATTAGGCATCATCTCATAAGGGTGGCGTGCCCACAACAGTCAAACATCAAAACAAACTTATTACTCCAACTCAACCATTTTAACAAAGAAATCAATTATGAACATACACAACCGAAACTACTTCAATCTATCATTTCATTACCAAAGCAACAGAGTTTGAAAAAACTTTATTTACATATCAAAAGCCACACAATTAGCTTATTACAAAATACAAAAATAGAAAATTTGAAGAAATTCCCTTAGGCTCTTGATCACTTGATCTCTTAGCTATCACCTAAAGATAGGACAGAAAGGGGTGGGCTTGAAAGCTCATGGGTAGTCGTTTATAACCGAAAATAAGTAAAAACCCTTTGAAAACATTCAGTTGCCATAGAAAATTCTCATTGAGTTCATAAAGCACTTATTTCTAAAAAATTCTCATAATGTTGTCAAAAATCTCAAACTACAAAACATGAATTCATCAAACTTGTTCACATAACATAAACACATAAGCACATCAGAATGGTTTGGGTGGATTCAAAAACAGAACATCCTACACATTTCCACTTAATGGTCCTGTGTAGCCATGAACTTATGGGAGCCTGTAACATCCCGTTACCCATGTTAGGGCTATGATTGTGAATTATGAGAAATTTCTGAGAAATTAGGAAAATGCACATCATGCATAAATTAATTGTGACATACACATTTTTGCACATTCATATGATTGTACATGCATTTTTTGACATTTTCGGGTATAATTGAGTTAGTAAATATGATTAAAATGTGTTTTGACAATTTTAGTATTATTTAGGATATTTTGGAATTTTTGGTGAATTTTGTGAAAAACATGATTTATGGACCAATGAAAGAGTGACACATGGCAATAATAGGCAGATAACAAATGGTTAATTAGTTGTGACAAATGACTTGAAAGAGTGAGGACATGTGTAAGGCATGTAAAGAACCCACGTAGTATTATGTTTTGATTAGGGAGATGTTACTGTAACTTTGATCATCGGAAGCATTTTCTGCTTGGTTTTGTTCATTGCAGAATAGCAAGTGATTGTGCCTTTGTGTTGTTGAGTTATTCTATGGAATTTACAGTTAAATCCAGTAAGTGGTTTCGATGATGTTTAGTTTTTGGTGTAAATATAAACATGCATGCATGGAATTATGAAGTTTGGTTTCAGTGTTAAATAGATTAGATGATTGATTTGAGAGTTAGGAATTGTTTAAAATGGTGTTGAATGGAATCTAGTTTGGAAGATGTATATACTCTGTCTGGGTTTTGAGAAAGTCGAAATGGTACATGCATACGTTGTGTCTGTTATTTATCTGTATAAGTGAAGTTTGATGTTTAAGTGTGAATCTTGGTTTTTGAATTTTTGAGAGTTGATGAGCTAAAAATGAGTTAGAAGAATTGTTTCGAGTATTTTGTCAGTTAATTGATGTGAGAATAAGCATGAAGAATGGAGAAAAATGAGAAATTTTAGTAGAGTGAGAAAGAGAAATCTGGGAATAAAATCTGGAAAGTTGGGAAGACGAGTCTTTTGTGAAAGTTCACCGCAGCCCGCTCTTTTAAGTTCACCGCGGCAAACTCTTGAGTTCTCTGTGGCCATCTTCTGTAAATTCCTCGAGAAAATTCGTTTCTGGAAAAGTTCGCCGCGGTGAAGTCTTGTTTTGTATAGCTCGAACATACTTCGGTATTTTGACCATAACTTTCTTTGTAGTTATCCAAATGGGATGATTTTTTATTTTTAGTAACCTAGAGACATAGTGAAACAAATTGTTTGAAGAAATCAAGTTTTAATTTTGTCTTTAATATTTTCAAGTTTTGGTTGGAAGTTGAGATAAGAATTCTGATGAAGCTTAAGAATAGTCTAAAATATTTTGAGTATATCTTTTCGTATACTGAAACAAATTGAATGATTTTAGTGTCATTAGAATTTTATGACATTGGAGAACAACTTTCCAAAAGAAAGTTCTGCCTAATTTTGTCATTTACCTTATCAGATTTGGTATGCAAAGTTGACCTGCATGTGTATTAGAGGAAAAATCTGAAGTGGTCAATGAAGTCACGAAATTGTTTTGACATTGATTTGTTTCGATCCAATTGTAAACATACATGGTATTAATGAGGGCTTTGATATCTGAATGATTTGTTGATAAGGATTATAATAAGATACCCAGGAATTGTCATTGAACATGCATTGTGCATACTTTCTATACAATGATGTGCATAAAAGAACACTTGTACATTTGTGCAACAATGTGATATTTGTGAATTTGTTTTGTATATTTTAGAGGAGCACATCGGATGCCAGTAGGACATTGCCAGACCATCCACGCAATAGCTTATTGGAGCGTACTGTGAGTCAACCTAGATGATTTCCTAGGATTTATTTGATTTGGTTTGTTTAAACTTCCAACATTATTAAACTGTTTGCGAATTGTTTATGAACTTCAAACTTTAATTATCTGAGGAGATCAATATTCGGGAATGTATTGGAAGTGCTTTGATTGCGGCTTTGATTGCTATGGAATTCTGAATGTTATCTGAATTCTCAACGAAAGTTGAATGCCGAACTTAGGTCCGACGATTATGAGTTTTTGGTTGAGTATCATATGTGTTGCCATATATGCCATATTCAGTTTTGATCCATTTCATAAAATGCATACTCAGATAAAGGCGTTGTGACTTGAGTTGCTAGTACGATGTGCTTCCACGTAGAGCTTTGCTCCGTGATATATGTATGGCCATGTAGATCTATAATTCTTTTCTGACGCAGCCCTATGGGCCAATATTTGTACAAGTATGTGATAGGCATTCAGTCACAACAATAAGAACGAACGTGAGTTTCATGCATATAGCATTCATATAAGATTGAAATTCATCAATGATTTGCAAAGCTGTAATGAGTGACCATATGTTATGCCTTGTTGTGTGAGTATATGAAAAATAATAATATGTTCTGAATGAATATCTGTGATATCTATGATGTGTATTATGTGTATGTGATCCGGTGAATTCATCAATGATGATTCACTTATTGAGTTTGTAAAACTCATCAAAAATTACAATGTGGCTTTTCAGGTATGAGACAGGAGACCTGAAATAAATCACGCGTTAGTATAGACTTTACATTCAATATACAAAATGCACAAGAAGGGGGGTTGAATTGTGTATTCTTTTTCTTGAATACAATCCCCTTTTTTGAATTTCTTTGAAAACTTGCTTTTTTAAAACTATTGAGTAAAAATCACAATGTATTGGAATTAACT
This sequence comes from Erythroxylum tenue, assembly GCA_027568955.1. NCBI lineage: Eukaryota > Viridiplantae > Streptophyta > Magnoliopsida > Malpighiales > Erythroxylaceae > Erythroxylum > Erythroxylum tenue. Next base: position 14,328,681 of record JAOSBM010000006.1, read on the forward strand.
TCTAAGTACTTGCATAAAACAATAGAAATTAAAATTCGAGAGTTAAAGAGTAGAAGTCGACATAATAATTTTATCCTGGTTCACCCCAAATCGTGGGCTACGTCCAGTCCTCAGAATCTTTTCTAAGATTTCACTATTCTTCTCAAAAGTACAAGTATTCCTTTCACCGAGCTTCTTCAGGTCTCTTACAGCAAGTATTATTTATCTCACTTAGCCTCTTCAGGCTCTCAGCTTTTCTTCTCTCTTTACAGAAAGATATTGAGAGCTTTGTTACAGAAAATGATAGCTCTAGTGTTTCACACACAAATATTTAAGATCACTATCTCAAACTGCTAAGCTTTTTTGCTAACTTTAAAGTCACTAGCTTTCAAAATTTTTAACTTTTTCAGTCTTCTACTCCGACTCGTATTTATAGCCTTCATCTTCAATTGCTTCTTAATAACCGCTTCTTTCTTCTTGTTTCTTGATCTTTGAAGAAACAGTTATTTAGTTGAGTTCTGTAACTAGCTCAAACTGATTAACCATTTGACGTAGTATTGGGTCTTTGTCTTCGTATCGCTTCCGTCTTAGTTTGTTTCGTCTTGGTTTTGGTTCTATTTCGTCTTATTTTCTTTTGTCTCATTTCCGCTTTTGCTTCGTCTTAATTTCTTTTATCTTACTTCCGCTTCGTCTTACTTTCTTTCGTCTTAGTTTCTGCTTCCGCTTCATCTTAGTTTCTGCTTCTGCTTGCATCTTACTTTTTCTTCCGCTGCGTCTTTGTTTCTGCTTCCGCTTGCGTCTTACTTTTACTTCCGCTTCTTCTTAGTTTCTGCTTTCGCTTGCGTCTTACTTTCGCTTCTGCTTTGTCTTAATTTCTGCTTCCGTCTCACTTTCTAAGATTATTATTCTTTGATTTTCATCAAAATTATTAATCGTGAAGTCATTTTGACTTAACAATCTCCCCCTTTTTGTTGATAACAAATAATCATAGTTTTAGAAAGATAGTCGAGTATTATTTATAAGAAGATATACAAGTAAAAAAATGTAAACATTATTATCTTCTATACACTTCTCTTCTCTTCTTCTCCTTCTTCTTTTCTTCTCTTCTTCTTCTCTTCTTCTCCCCCTATCTTTCTCATTTCTCCTATCTCCCCCTATTTGTTATTGATCAAAAATCATGACCGAAGATGCTTCATTATATCAGAGAACATTTGCTTCATTTCAGTGCGGAGTAACTTGAGGTCTTGTCGTATATGAGCCACTTCCTCATATAAGTCACCCATTGAAACACGCAGATCATCAACC
>JAOSBM010000006.1:14421857-14432526 GCA_027568955.1 Erythroxylum tenue
TAACGGAAAAGAATATACAATTCAACCCCCCTTCTTGTGTATTAAGTATCTAAATATTAACGTGTGATTTACTTCAATACTCACTGGTGCTAGCTACAACTACATTATGCTATTATGGTTAAAAAATTATCACTAGGCTCATCAAGTTTATAATCAACATGGAGCAAAACTTTGGATTTCACGTAAAATGCAATAAATTAGGGATTTGTAGTTTAACATTTGCAAATGCTCTTATTCTATTATCAAAACTAATGCATTCTCTATTATTTTCTTGATATCAGTCTTGAACTCTTTTAAAGAACTTTTAGGTCTATCCATAAATAAGGATAAGAGCCAAATTCTCATTTCCTTATGTTGATAATATATCTCCAATGAGTTCGCTTCACTAGCAAGTTTAAGAGCTTAAAAGCCTCATCTTGCTTACTTAGATATCTCTATTTTGTCTAAAAGATCATCTTGCTTTAAGTTTTAACCATTATTAAGAAGAATACAAAGAAATATATCAAGCTAGTGCAAAAGAGTCTATATGTTAATGGAAGAGTGTAGCTGATCAATTCAATAGTAAATAGTCTCCATGATTATCGGTCTTTCTGTATTATACTTCCTATAAACATTCTGAAGAAAATGAAATAATTATTAAGAAATTTTCATTAGTTTGGTGATAACATAAGTAGTTCTCTAGCAAAGGTGAAATAATGAGATCTTTGATTACCAAAAAAAGAAGGAGGGATTAGAATAATCCCTATTAGAATTACAAATAAGGTTCTCATGATCAAAAGGATTTGGAGAATCCATATTTGATAAATAAGCTTTATGGGTCAATAGGATTCATGCACATTACTTAAACAATGAAAATTTCTTATGCATTCAACCTAAGTATAACTCCTCAAAGACTTTAATTAATATATTAAAGTTGGGAGAAAAAAAGTTAACTAGATTTCAAGAGAAAAATAGGCAATGATAACAATGTTTTGGAATAAAATTTGGATAAGATTTAGGCCTTTAAAAAAAATAGCAAAGCTCAATCCCATTATAAATACTATCCCAAACAATGTTATGGTACGTCAAGTTATGAACAAAACCTTGATCCACTTAGGGCAGCTGCTAACAACATATATTATTTACCATATCCTTAGTTTCAATCTCCCTCCTAATATAGAGAGCACTTTACAATGGTGTAGATGTCTATCAAGTAACTTCACTAATTAATCATATAGAGAATTGTTGAGGAATTATTCCATTGTAATGATTTGGCATAACTTAGTGTGGATGAAGCAATCCACCTTTTAAGCCTCTTTCATGGTTGGCAATAAGTGAAAGATTAAGAACTATAGATAGGTTGGGGAGCTTCCTAAATCTCCTTACTACTTATACTTATTGTAATAAGGAACTTGATTATGTTACTCATCTTTTCTTTAAGTGTATGTTTTCATCCTAAATTTGGAACCAAATTTAGATGCATTCTAACATGTATTCTCCAGACTATAACTTACAGGTTCTAATTCTCATAATTATAATGTGACGAAAGGTGACTTATTAGTACTTAAGATTTCCCTTGGTAACATAATTTATGCCTTACGGAAAGAAAGAAATTAGAGGTATTTGAAAAAAAAGCGGTCCAAGAAAGAGTTCTCCCATAGTTTATAAGAATAACAAGGATACAAATAGTGGCTCATCAAATCCATTTAAGATGTAGTGAATCTTTGGTGATTAATTAGTGCTTGCCTGTTAATGCTTAGGGAGTTTATCTTAACCCAAGAATATGCTTAAAGAGATATCTCCTAAAAGATAAACAAATGAAACGTTTACTGGAATGAATCCTTTTAACATATTGGTTTTTTTAAAATAAAACTAGAGTATCATCTTGTGAATTTTCTATGCAAATTGTTACCTTCCATTTAGTTTAAGGCTGGTAAGTTGACGTAACTTGTAAAAATGTATTCTGAAGTTATCTAGCTAAGTAGTTGCTAATGTCATTACAAAATTATAAGAAATTTTGTAATGACACTAAAAATTATAATTATTACAATTATTAATGATTGTCATTACTTCTATTATCAATTACTATATATTATTTTGTACTGATTATTATTGTAATTGTAATTATGAGTATTATTTATCTTCTTATTATTATGATTATTATTATAAACATTAGTTATTACGATATCATTTAACAAAACGTCTAAATATTAATAGAATTCAATACATAATAAGTTCAAATAGCTTCGTCAACCAAGAAAATGTAATACATAATAATTTTAACATCTAAGCATTCATGGAATTAATTACATTGAAGGCTTAAAATTTATTGAGAATTTCGTTGATAATTCCGAAAATGACCCCATGAGCAAATAGGAATAATGCTTGACTCCATGCCAATTTTTGGTTCAATGTTGCAGTCGCATGTGGCTGTTGAGATGTTGGCAGTGGAAATTGAAGTGGGATTGGTGAGGGTTCACTGGCAGTTGGAATAATTTGGGGGCTTGGAACCAATGCCTTGATCAATTTGTTCAAACATAAAACCAGAAATTACAAGGGGTGAATAGTAAACAATCTAACAGTACTATTAGCTGAAACTGAAGTAGACATATACAAATGGGAAGTAACACAACAAGCAGACGATCTAGATGATTAAAAATTAAGATTCAGGGGGGGAAATTATATCATAATTGTTACCTTAAAGGGATGATTTATTACTCATCCCTTTAAGGTAACAATTTGCATAGCTAAGTAGTTGCTAATGTACTACTCAATAATATCATAATTGTAATAATTATGATATTATTGGGAAACATGGAAAATTAGTAAGTGTTTTTGGGTCTATGATTTTTAGTTTGATGTTTTACCTGAGGACGGTCAAAATCTAAGTTTGGGAGAAATTGATATGTGCTTAATTGATTATACATTTAATCCATAACACTTAGTATTTAATGCTATGAAATGCTTAAGACATTCACTTTAGTTCATATTTGGTTTTAAGTACAATTCAAAAGCAAAAGAGCTAAAGTAAGTTGAAAGTAAAATACTTGATCCGTCTTGTTGAGATTCACACTCACTTGTCTTCGTGGAGCAAGAGAAAGAAGGATTAAAAGAAGAAGACAAGGAAATGCAAAACAATATGCTGTAAAATGGCTTATGGTATGCACCATGTTGTCATGGTTGTGACTCATCTCTTACAATTGTGACAACATTGTCATAGGCGTGAGACTCTTCTCACGCCCATGACAAGTGTCTCACTGCTGTGACATACTAATCACACCCGTGACAAGTTTGTCATTTTGACAGCTCACCGAACCTTAACTTTTTAATATAAAAGAGATGTTGCAAGATGGCAGAGGGCATGTTTCGTTGGAGTTTCGTCATTGGGAGAGTGAGCTCTTAATTTTGAAGATAAGGAAGGGTAAAGCTCCATATCTTTGGAGACCCATGGAGAAGATGGAGAGCTTAATTTTTAACGTCGATTCAGAGGGTCGAAGAACCTGGTTAAGCGTTTCTTTCATTGTGTTTGTTATTCTTACTCTCTTTAGGAATTGTTTAGGTTATCCTGAGCTTATGAGTTTGGGTTTCATGTATGAATGATTGTATTTATCGTTATCATTCGATTGTTTGTGTATTAACCCACTGCTAGAATTTTGACATAATCAGTAATTGTTATATTTAAGATTCATTTGTAGCAACTAATGATATCAAACCATTAGGGTTACAATCGGTAATTTTTGTGTTTCTAATTGATTTCAAATCATTAGGGATAACCTAACCTAGGTTAAATGACTCAAGCGTATGTGATTGTTTTGTTGATTAATCTGTTTTCCTAATTTGTAATGCGGTTGTCCAATTAAATCTAGAGTTCATTTCCTAGGTTGTTCGATAGCTAGGTTTAATTAACGAGCATCTCTTAATTAAACATGACCTAAGAAAAATTGGGATTAATAGAGCTTATCATTAACCTATGACTAAAAGTTGCTGGGAGGGGTAAGAGAGTAATAAATCAATGAAGTATGTTTAACTGGGTGTCAGAAAAGATCGAACCAACGGCCGGTCCCTAACGAATTCATCATTTTCATCATCTTTGAATGTTCTCTTTAATTTTTTTCATTAATTTAGTTTCATTTTATTTTGTTTTAATCCAAACCAACCCCTTCCTTATAACCTAAACACCGGTTGATTTCATAATAAGAGCTAACTGAATACTTTATGTGGGATCGACCTAGACTCACCATTGCTATAATTGTAGGTCTAGTTATTTTGAGTAGTGTTACATGTTATGTCAGATTAGGAACCTCCACAACCACTAGATGTAGTACCCCACTCTCACAAGACACATACCCAACATCCTGAGTGATGTCCGAGTGCGTACTCTGCAACGGTGGCATGTTAGAATAGTCAAACACTTGAAACTTAGTACAAAATTTTCAAAAATAGCACAAGCGTATGCGGAAATCAATATTCAAATTCGGGCCCATACTTTTATTTCATAAACATCAAAAACACATTTATTATTACACTTTGATCAATCTCATTTGTAAAACATTTCCAATTTTGAAAGTTATTACATACAGAAATATTCAAATATACATTATACAGAAATTGTGGAATATACAATTTGATATAAAAATATGAAAATAAATGCAGACGTAAACTAATCCCGACCTCTATCTCTTACTCGAATGCAGTGGCTTGACTCCAATTTGATTAACTGAAAATTATTACAAATTTTGGGTGAATTTTTGCAAACTCAGTGAGTGACCATCCTCGATGGCTCACTCAATCACATAACACATCAAAACATATAATCATATAATTCATATCAATGTATCAGTTCCTCATGTTGAGTCACATACATTTCACATTCATTTAACTCATATTTCATAATCCGAATTCATTCAAACAATTTACAATCGTTTAAATCATACATATCAGCCATCAAACATGCAAATTAAATGTTTACGCAATGATCATGAGACTCGCTATCGTTTATTACTTTGTTGTGATCGAATGCCTATAACTGTAACGTATCCATTGTGGATACTAGGCTCATTGATAACTATCCTGTATTCATTGGGGATACCAGGCTCATTTTACGTAGTGAGCCTTTGACTCTTATACATTTTTTGAGTTTTAAGCTCTTTTTCACAATCTGAGCTTTAAGCTCTTTTTCGGTGGCTACTCCAATCACAACTGCCTTTATGTTTCATGCATTCATGTAATAGAATGCATCACATTCACATATACAAAAGCAAGACATTTACATATACATGTCAGCACTCACGACTCACACATGAAAATTTCATAATCAATTCATCAATCTCAAATTACTCATCATATTAGTTTCATTTAACACTACTCATGATGATTAAAGCATAACTTACTTAATTAAGCTCTAAGATTCCTCAAACGCTTCAAGATCTCTCTTAATCCTAGCTTCCTTCTCTTACACGTACATCATCAATAAAAGGTTGTAGGGTTAGGTCTTTAGTGACAAAATGGAGAAGAGAACAAATCTTGGAGAAACAAGGTGAAAGAGCTGGACCAAAAATTAGCATGGTGAGGGTGAGAGTGAGTTTCGTGAGTGAAGAAGAGAAAGATGAAGCAAAGGAAGAAGAAGATGGAGAAATGAAGCATATGTCGTGAATGGGTAAGTAAAAGACCATGGAATGGTCTTTAATTGGGTAAAAGAATAGTAAGTGATGAGGATAGTGACACTTGCCACTTTCTTATGGTCCCACTTTTGGTCTTTTAATCTACTAGTCCATTTGTCTCCAATTTTCAATAACATAAGCCATTAAATTTATTTCAACCACTATTCATCAATTGTTTTGTCACTTGGCATTTTTCCTAGTCCAGAAATACCCTTAAATTTCAGAATTTTCTCAAATTTTCACTAAAAATTATGATTCAATAAATATACTCTCCAAATCAATTCTTAACACGTACAATTCACAATTCCCAATATAATCACATTTATAGATCAATTATACCCGAAAAATGTCAATGAATTTATGTACAATCATTTTAGTGAGCAAAAATCAACATTCACATGTGTGTATGCTAACATTATGCATGAGCATGAAATGCATGTTTCTAAACTCTCATTGTTATTTCTCAGTTATAGAAATCTAGGGTTCTACGCCTTTAGTATAGGAACTGGATGTTACACTGGAGCATCCATCTTTTTATGCCAAGGAAGATTAGTAAAGAGTTGGAAATTGTATTAAGAATTTTCTATTGCCTAGAAGTGCTGATAACTTTAAAGGTACAAAAATCAAGTGGGAGTGCTGTGTTGGAGAAAAATAGGAAAGTGGACTGAGGTTGATTTCTCTACAGATGAATTAATTAATCCTAGTCGCAAAAGGAATATTGAGGCTATTTACTAATAAGAAGGCTCTATTGTCCAAATGGACTAATGAATATTATCTTAATAACTAAAGTTTCTGGCAGTTTGAAGAGGAGAAAGAACATTCCTAGTATTTTACTCAAATGTTGAGGAAAAGGCGGATAGTCTATCCTCTAATCTAAACACAAATTGGTAACAAATAGTCCTTTTGGTTTTGGTTTGATAATTGGTTATAGCAAGGCCCCTAATCCTTAGGGAGGATTTATCATCACTAATAATCAGGATTCATATCCAAGCTCAGGTAATGGAGGTCATTCAACAAGATACTTGGGCCTTTAGCTTCAGAGGCTGTGAGACACTTCGAGTTTATTTTCCTGAATCTCACAAGGAATTATAGTAGTCAAGGGATACTAGGAATAGTAGAGGATTCTCCAATCATTCTTGCCTTAAGGCTATCAAGCTTCAACTGCCTGGTGTTCAATGGTATAACATAGTTTGAAAGTGTAACTTAATGCCTAAAGCATCATTTGTTACTTGGCTAGTAGCAAGACACATAATAAAAACTAAATACACTTTGATTGGTTTAACTAATTAGATATGTTAAACTATTAACCATTTGTTTTTTCAATGTGACTACACTAAAACTGTCTGGACTAGGATGCAGCGTATGTTGGATCTTTTTTGTTCATATTTGGAATGGCAAGACATCCTCAGTTGGGCTGATAATTTGTACAAAAAAATGTGAGTTGATCAGATAAGTCTTAGTCTCTACATAACTTGCTCACTCTATTCCATTTGGAGTGAAAGGAATAATAAGTTATTCAAGAACTGCAAATTTAAGAGATGTGAGTATGTATTTACAATTATACTGCTTGTGGCGAAACGACTACAATCATTGTTGACTAATGAAAAAATAGATTATTAGAAATGACAAGTCCGAGGATAAGAACGTCATAATTGACTCATTAATTGAAAATTTGCAAGATTATTTGATGAATCGCAGAAAAGATGTTCAAATTAGTTGGTAAGATATGGTCTAACATCAAAGAAGTATCATGCAAACATAAACTATTAAATTAGCCTCTATATTAATAAATAGGATTAATTATTTAAAAAAACTCAAACTTGACTTACTTTTGTAATAATAATCTAAACTTAAAAAAATATTAAAATATTTCAACTTTTATTTGTTAAAAATAGTTTGATGTTAAATTCTTTGTTAACATGGATGACATGACTCGCGACACGAAATTAGTATTTTTACTACATAACTACCATATATTATATTTGTAACATATAAAAGATTTATTACTTAACAAATTAAAAATATCAAAAACCCTAACATAACTATAAAAATGTACAAAAAGTGGATAATTATTTTAAAATTTTTAACTTATTAAATAATAAAATTTCGAATATAATGCATAATAACCGCATGACGAAAATATTAATCCATTATAACTCACCACTGTCATCCATATGTTATCGAACTGTTTTTGCCAAACATTGAAAGTTAGCATACATCATAAAATTGAATAAAGTTTAATTTTTTTTAAAATTAACCCTAATAAATGATTCTCCTGCTGAGAAGCAAGAAGAGCTTAAAATAAAGGACCGACCAAATCAGAAGCACTTACTATTTAAATTTTCTAGGCACTTTGCTAAATAAACTCAAAACGTAATATGCGCAGCTCTGCCATAATTTCAGTAAAAGAAGGTGCTGTAATGTGGATGAGCAAAAAGAACATGCAAGTTTTTATCTTCAAAAGTTACCAATTGACATGAAACATACATTAGGAATAGCAAGATGTCTAGTAACTAGATTGCAACTGCTGCAATGCATTAGCATTCGTAATTAAGACATACATACACTTTGGGAAAGACTTATATAAAAAAAAACCACCAAAATTTGGTGGCTACTTGTGCTTGCTCCTAGTTTTGCAGCAAATCAAATGTGGTCGGTGAGATTCTGAAAACAGTCTTCTCAACAATAAAATCTATCTCTCCCTAAATGGTCTTGGACTAGCACTCATATCTCTTTAGGTAATTGGAGACTTCCATCCTATTGAAAACTAATAAATAGGAAATGAAGGGGAGAGATGTACATAGATTGAAAGAAAGGTACCACCTACATAAACAACAAAAGCAAAAGGATATTTTCTTGGCGTAGAAATAAGAAAAGTAACATTTCCAGAAGAATTATCAAAATTGCTCAAAGTAATGTTTTAAATTGAGGTTGTTTCCAAACAACAAGATTATGGCTTTTAGCCGTTGTTTCGTGTTGACACCAAACAAAACATCAAAGGATATATAGTGAATTTCCAGAAAGGAAAATCAAAGGATAGTGTGTTCAAGAGGATTGTGACAGATTGACAAAACTTAACATATCAGCATGCGCATATTGATTGATTTAAGACATAGTACTCTGAATGAAGCAATTTGCATTAAATCAATAACAGAAAAGAAACAGCACATAATTAAAATAAAAAAGAATCTTAATCTTTGTCACAGGTGACATACAAGCCTTATCAGCATGCCACTTGACCATTAGCATTGATATAGTCTTAAACAAGTAACTAAGCTTGATAAACAAACAATTTCCAATACCCATGACTAACCCTTTTGTTCTACATACCAAGGCATTGCTATTTGCTACTCCCTTACCAATTTGTACACAACAGTAGTGATTAGTGAACACGAGTACATATAATTTAGGATATAAACAAACAAATCAATAACAGATATTTTTCTTCCCACCGCAGACTCCCAACAGAAGAGTACCAAATAGTAAACAAAACCCCAAATTTAAGGAATCAGAGATGGCATCCGAAGCAATTGCATGTTTTAGGAGTGAAAGAACAAAAACCAAAGGGCCTGTTGGGAATGTTGCAATTGATGGCATAGCAACAAGGAGATGGCAAGCATAGCCCTTTAGCACCTCCACAGCAAGTGCAGAGTGCACATATCTGAAAGCTACTCAGCCTCCTCCTACTCTCATTCCTCATCATCAACTTCATCTCCACCACCTTCACGGGCTCCATTAATGGTTTCATCTCACTATTTGTTGCAGACACATTTGACTAGAAAAAATAAATAAAAGGAAAAGATAAGATAAACATTTCAATCCATTGAAACCCAAAACCGATTTCATAAGAAAACAAGAGATCTATGAATTCGAATAAGCTAAAAGGTGTTAAGAAACACTACTCACATGGGTTACCCTTGAGGTTGCTTCACTGCTACTGATCACACTAAACAAAAGCAACAGCAGCAACAAGAGATTAAAAATGACCCAACAAGCAGACATGATTGGTGTTCCCTTTTCAAGATGGGATTTTTGGATTTCTTGAAGTTGGGATATATTATAATTTACTAAACGAGGTGGGTTTTGATTTGATGGAGTGGCTATGGTTGGGCATACGCGTACCGCACATAAAACGAACGATTCACCTTGTTGCACCGCCGACTATAATTCTGAAGTTCTTTGAAATGGAATGAAGTGATGAGGGGAGGTGGGGGAGGGGGGGTCTTATGAGTTGTCTTGTGACTCAATTTTTGTAGGTAATCACTTCTCAGCCTTTAAATGCAGTTATGTTTTATGTTTATATACGCGCCTTCTGGTGGTTTTTTTTTTTTTGAAACAACAGGCAATATTAGACCCTAGCCTTTTTGTAAGATATTTGGCAATTAGGTATGTGTGTAAAGAAAAGGATAATTAGGGGAATTGGAAAAGAAATAGAAGATGATTGAAGATGGGTATAGATTGCTGGAAATTGCTAGGTGGAGTTTGTAATTGATGAGGATAAACGATAAGAGTTTGATTTAGATGGTGATGGATTTGGGTTTGTATTGGTATGTTGGGACGATTGATATGTTGAGATGTTAGAAGTGTTTTGGATGTTTGATTGAAGTTTGGAAAGTAGGAAGGAAGCTGGAAAATTCTTGCCCCAGCTTGTGTCCGTCGAACGAACATCAGTGTCCGTTTAACGGACACATTCGGGTGAGATTGGGGTTGCCTGTCCGAGGCATGTCCGTTGAACTGACATCTGTGTCCATTTAACTGACACATTCGGGTGGAAATGACACTTTGTTTCCCTTGCGTCCGCTTAACGGACAGGTGTGTCCGTTTAACGGACACATTCGGGTGAAAATGGCACTTTATTTCCCTTGTGTCCGCTTAACGGACAGGTGTGTCCGTTTAACGGACACATTGGTGGAAATGACACTTGGTTCACCTTGTGTTCGTTTAACGGACATGTGTGTCCGTTTAACGGACACATTCGGGTGACTTTGGCCCCGTTGTCCAGCGCATGTCCGTTTAACGGACATGTGTGT
>JAOSBM010000006.1:14478221-14497252 GCA_027568955.1 Erythroxylum tenue
AATTAAGTTGGACTTAATTATAAAGTTTGAGAAACTTTGGGAATCAAATATGAGATATTTGATTTTATTAAAATTAACTTAATTAGAATTAGAATTTGATTCTAATTATAATTAAAGATTTTTAATTTTAATAAAAGACTACATTGATTTTTCTATTTAAAGGGGAAAGCTTTATGAAAGCTAGCACTTTTTGTCTTCTTCCTCCAAAAACAGTTTGGAAATTGCTTTATGAATACCATCAGAGGCTGGACACGTGGATAGCTAGTGATTGATCACTTAGGGAAAAATAGTCGAAGTTTTTTTTCCGGAAAGCGAACAAGGTAGGATTTCTAAATATAATATTGTTTTGATTCAAGTTTAATCAACTATTGGGATCTGCTCAGAATTCGTAAAATTTTAATTTCCGCTGCGCCCGTGATTCGATCACGGTTGAATTCCAACAATTATGACAGCTAGGCAACGTAGATGAACCAAACATTGATGTAATATTAAAAATGATTTCTTTAAACATTAGTTAGAGGTGTAATTTTTACCTTAATGTTTCACAAAAAGGTCTAAATAGGTCCCTACTATTATTTCTGTTACCACTTTTGCCATCTATTCAAGGTATAATGAGTACAATTTTACTAAACATTAGGAAGACTTTCTTAGATCTTTTATGAACAATGAGGTGCAAATCACACATTTGGCCTTCATGATATTTGATAGTGGCATATGATTTTATCTTGAATGATATATAGAGTGTTGTGATTAAAATTTTGATAAATTATCCATATTACAAATCTTACGGAATTGTTTCAAATTTAATTTAATATGCATAAAATATTAGATTTAAGGGGAGTTGTATGAAAATACGCATTGCCAATATATATCTTCTTAATTTACTTTGCTATTTCGTGTTTTTTTTCTCAAATTTTTGTCATCATTAAGAAAGAGCAACTTATTGAACCAAATGAATTTACCCAAATTTTGAATGATCACGAAATATTTAACCATTGATTTATTTTATTTGAATGTCATAAATACCATAATACCCATGTTTAACCATGACATTGTCAGGAAGAATAAGCTTGAAGCTTGAAATTGATGTAAGCCTGTAATCTTTTTATTTAAGCATTATTGCCTTAAATTAGTCCCATCGAACAGGCAAGGCAACCAATCCTAAATTTTTGCATTAAAAAAAAAAGCCTACTTGGGTTCCAAAAACTTATTTACAAACTGAAACACAACCACAACGTTTGACAACAAACCAGTTCACAAATTCCTCTCAATGAACTCCCAAATCCTGTGTTCCATGTAAACTCTGTCGCTATGCCTGCGTGGCATGTGACGTTCATCAGGGAAAATTAGTAGTTCATAGGGTTTCCCAGCCGCAATTAGCGCATTGATCAGTATTGCAGTGTGCCTAAAATGAACGTTTTCATCGATCATGCCGTGGACTAATAACAATCTACCTTTCAACTTGTGCACATGATGCATTACAGAGCTATGCTCATAACCTGTGGGATTCTGCGAAGGAAAACCCATGTATTTCTCAGTATAGAATGTGTCATATCCATCCCATGAAGTCACTGGAGCACCAGAAACAGCACAACAAAAATAATCAGGAAATTTCATCAAGGTCATAGCTGCCATATACCCCCCATAGCTCCATCCGTACAACCCAATGTGGCCAACTTTGGCCAGCCCTTCCTTGATGAGCCAATCAGCCCCAGTAAGCTGATCTTCAGCATCAATATTGCCAACATTGTGCTTTAGAGAACCCTCAAACAGCAGCCCACGCCGAGCAGTTCCTCTATTATCCAACTGTAAAAAGTGTGAAACAATCAGCAGTTAGAAGACAGCGTGCTAAATGTCAAGCAAATGAGCCTTCCTTTTCTCCTACTACCGGATACTAACTCCAGCAATCACATACCTTACACATTACAAGAAATCTTTCATACATTTTTTTCCAGCATAAATTCACACATCCCCACAATCTTTTCAAGCCAAGGATGCTAGAATTTTCTTTCCATCTTAACAAGTTTTTTAACAACAAATGACAATTATTTCAATGTAAATGTTGGGAGTTTGTAAATTCTGGTCATGAACCTAATTTGGCTAATATTTACAGAACTTGTGTGAGCTCAAAGTGTGGACAGAACAATGACAAAAGAATCCATATTATGGACAATTCCGAAGAGCAAATTATATACATATATATAAAAAGGAAATTTAAGCAGCAAATATTCCATTTATATTTGTCAAGCAACTTATGATTTAAATTTATTAATTATAAGTTTAGTTAATTTTTCGTCTCCTTTAGAATTAGGATTTAAAGACTTCCTCTCTCTCTCTATATATATATATCTATCTATCTATCTATCCATATATATATATATGTTAAATGCAAAAAATAAGAAGATAAACTAATTTCTAAAGTCTGAAACTTCTAATTGGAGTAATTCTGGCGTGAGTCCATGCCAGAAGTTCTGTTTATTTCAAATTCTAAGTGTAGTTTTAGTTCTTAGTTCTTGATAAATATCGTCGGAGTGATTCTTCAACCTATCATATATTTCAACTCTTTTCTTTTTTTGGTTTAATTTCTAGCCCTAAATTCAAAGTTTTTATACCCATCATTATTTCAATTCCTTATTTTTAATTTTTAATCATAAATTTAACGTTTCAGCAACCCTGTTTTTAGGTGATACGTGTTCTTTCTACAAATCTCTTCTATTTGTCCTACAACACATCCATGCCACCTCTACTCATAAAGACTCGATTTCTAGTCTGTGTAGTGTACAACCAAAAGGAAAACAAATCAGTTAATAAAAGAATACTAACCTTCCATACTAAGATGCCTTTGCTCCGTAAGTATTGTGCCCTCATGTCCACAGTATTAATCCAAGAGTCAGAAACAATCTGTACACTGGGGCCACCATACACACTGATAACTGTTTTGTAGGGAGGTGATCCAAATTTTGTTGGGTCAGGCTTATATAAGGCCCCATATAACACAGTTCCATCATTTGCCTGTATTTGAACTAGCTCTGGAGGATTAAGTTCAAGTCTCTTAAATCTTGGAATGGGAAAGAGCTGTTCGAATAGAGGCATAATTACATGACCATCGAGCAAGGAACAAAGTAGAATCTTAGGGGAAGAATCAAGGGAATCATGAATGTCAACAAAATTTTGCATATGGTGATCGAGCACAACCGCATGCTTTCCCTTAACATGTGTTAATCGCACTGGGGCCTGCAATGTCTGATTGACACTTGGACATAATCTAGCACAGTAAAGGTTAGACTCCAAAGGCCCATCTAAAGTTGCAGTAAAGTATACAAGGCCTGCAGCTTCATTAACACCAGCAACTTGCTCAACCATCCATTCACCTTCAGTAATAGGACCCAGGCATACGCCATTTGCATCATGCAGATACAAATGTCTGAAACCTGTTTTCTCACTAGCCCAAATAAAACCACCAGAACACTTGGTTACACTTTTGTCTAATGGAGTGAAACAATCATGTAAATTAACCCATGTGTTACTCTCTTCCACCAAGATAACGTTACTTTTTCCTGTCTTCACATCAAATTTAAGAATCTTTAGTCTGGAATGTGACCTGCTCAAAATTTGAGTTATGAGAATATTTCCATGCATCCAATTGACTCTGGCCAAATATTCTTCCTCACTGTCTGGCTCTTCCAATCCTCCACAAAGAAGATCTAACCAAGTGATGGAACCACCAGAAGCAGAAACTACCCCAAGTCGAACTTTGACATTTGCAGCTCCTGCAAATGGATAAGCATGATCTTCTAGTGCCTCTGAACCAACAGAACTTTTACCCTGGTGCACAATTCTAAAAACTGGTATCCCAGAGCTATCAACTTGTATGAATGCAATAAATTTGCTGTCCAGTGACCACCAGTAACCATTCTTTCGATCCATTTCCTCCTGTAAGAACACCAGATTGTAAACCCAAGAAAAGTTAGACCAACATAGAGGTCAGCATTTCATAACATTAAGAGAGAATAAATTTTACACTTACAACAAAACTCATACTATTCATGATCTGAAAACCAAACAATTTCCTATGACAAGGAAAAGGAATATCATTCAATCAAGCCTTTACCTGCGCAATGTATTCCGCAAGGCCATGGGTCTGAAGACATGCACAGGCCAGAAAAAAATTAATACGTTACATTCTGCATATACTGAAGGAAAGAATCTTAAAGGAATGACAGGAATTATCAAAAGCATAGAGACTTCCAATCAGATTCACATACTTTAAAGGGATAAAAGATGAAATATAGAATGATGGCATAGTATTAACTGCAATGTTGCCATGATTAGAAATGTTAGAAAGGACAAACTGTAAAATATACAACTATGGAGAGACAGGCGTCCAGTTTTTGGCAGTCCAGAGAATTTAGCAAAGTTAACCATAAATATAGATATGGATCTTTTAAGAAATGAAAGAAAGATATCTGCAGGAAAATAAGCCTACTCTGAAACTGGGGTAAAGAAGCATAGACTAAACAGCATTGACATAAATTTTAATGATTGGTATAAACAGTTTTGGTTGCACGACAAATTGCACATTCCAAACAAAATCTTACAAAGATTAATAAAGCAAGTTTTACTCTGTTTCTCGAATACCAGTCAAGCAGTAGAATCAACAAAGAGGAAAGGGATTATGGACCTGTTCACACATAAATGAACATAGGTCACCTGAAGGATGATGCAAAACAGTAGGGATTAAACCCAACGCCTAATAGAAGATGAAATTTGTTGTTGATTAGTTGAAACACAATGTTTCTCTCATAAGTATAACAATTTGCTGAAAATGTACACAAATGCAACTGAGCATGGTACCAGAAAAGTGAAACATACTATTAAAGCTCCCTGGGCACCATACGTAAGCTGTTTTGTTTCATTGTTCAGGAGATGTAAAACATACAGCTCACCATCCTTCACGTAGGCGAGCATTGCACCATCAGGGGAGAGATGTGGATCAATAATCGGTGACAGAGGAGAGCTTGGAAGTTTGAGCTCCGGTTTTGGAGAGGAAAACTCCTGAAAATAAATCTACAAGCAGTAGGGTGTTGGAAATATCAGTACAGCCGATTGAATTTAGAAGCTGCATCAGTAAGCATGGATATAAACTTATACACACAGTTCTACTAACAGGATCCTTGATGGACACAAAAGCAAGAGAGTGATACCAGAGGCAATATATTAAGGGCCTAAGATCATGACGTTAATGGCACACCTTTTAAGAATTATGGAAACTGTTAAACCATCAAGGACAAATGGAAAAGAAGAGAAACTACAACAGTAAAAGAAAAATAAATTTGACATAAATCATATCAATCTATTGGAATGTACAATCCATTCAGGAACAAATAAAAACAGCAACTATTGTAGTTATCAAGTCACATCCATAAAGTAAGATAACTGATGACAAGGGAGAGCTTGGAAGTTTGAGCTCCAGTTTCGGAGAGGAAAACTTCTGAAATAAATCTACAAACACCAGGGATGGATATGTCGGCACAGCCAGTTGAGTTTAGAAGTGCTATCAGCAAGAACAGATACAAACTTACATACACACAATTCTACTTACAGCTAACTAACAGGATACTCGATGGACACAAAAGCAAGATTGTGATACTAAAGGCAATATATTGCAGGCCTAAGATCATGACATTTGATAAAAGACAAATGGAAGAGAAGAGATACTACAATAGTAAAACAAATTTGATAAAAATCATAACAAGCTGGTGATATGTACAATCCAATCAGGAACCAAAAAAAAAAAAAAAGCAGTGACTATTGTATTTATTTATCAAGTCACATCCATAAAGTAAGATTCTATTCCATTATATGCTTTGTTCCAAGAGAGTCCAAAAAAATTTGAAAGCTCGACTTTATTTAGATTTTAACTCATAAATTAAAATGATTGGTTGTATTGTAATAGTATAATTTCACAAAAATTGCACAAACTGACTACCAGCACAGAAAATTTTCTTATTGCAAAACATAAATTGAAACAAAAAGAAATCTGAAGACCAGACAAGAGTACTAGGACCAGAATGCATGACATTATTTATTGTTGATCAATTATTGAAATGTACAAAATAATTAAAGCATGACAAAATGAACGAACCCCTGCAGGCAACGGGACCATCATTGCTTTCTTTTTCGAGCTTGTTTTTACCCATTCATACCGGGTGACACCCAATCCACGCTCCCTTGACCTTTCTCTTCTCAACTTCTCTTGTGGTGATATATTACTCTCATCAAGACCACCATCAGGAGGACTGAAAAACAGTTCCTGCTTGCCATTCTTGAGATCGAAAGTGAAAACCTTTCTACTGAAATTGTGATCAGGACTAAATAAGTAAGTCACTAAATTATCATCAGGACTAAAACTGATGGAAGTTGGAGCCACATAACCAGGTAACGGAGACTGCACGATCTCTTCCACAGGGAAAAAGATGCGGTCATCAACAATATGAGGGGTGGTGCTGTCAGTGACAGTCATATCGATATTGAATGATCTCAACCGCTTCAATTTCTTACTCTCGTTACTGTCCACTAATTGCATTACAAATGAAGCAACTGTAAGGGACTATCCTGAAAACATTAACCTAAACCATCAAACCAGAAAAGAAAAGAAAAGAAAATGGAAAAGTAATCGAATTATCAAACGAACACATTTAAATTTTCATAGGGCATTAACTTTGTCTACATGTCTCGATATAATTATAATTTCGTTAAGCATTATTTTGTTCTCTTTTATTTAGTCATAGATAATCTACTAGTATAGAAAATGAAGTAATAACTCAATCTAGAACCAGTCCCCAGTCGAAAAAGTCATCGACTTCTTTATTTTCCAGGAAATCAAATAAAGAATATAATGGAAACCGTAAACCGAGGTTAGGACGCACTCACAAGAACAATAATCTGCTAAAAACACCAAGGATCAATTCACCACGAGAATTATTCCGCTGCTGTCATGGAATACAAAGTTACATTGAATGAGTAACTTTTGAGTGAAAAACTCCGAACCCTTTCCAAGTAAAGACTAAAAAGCACGAGAACTGAGAGTTGAGAAACTTTACACATTAAAGGTATGAACCTGATTCTCGAATATTACCACAAGAAGCACTTGTCTAGATCCGCCATGAAAGCGAAACAAACCCCGAGGAGAAAAGCAGAAAGGAATAGAAATTCAAGTGGGAAATTGGAAATAAGAATCTGTGTGGGAGTGGGAAATGTTTCAGAAGTGAAGATTCTTATGATTAGAAACTGACGAAATGCGCTGAAGCACGAGGGTAAAAACAAAAAAGAATTACAATAGGGAAAGCGTCAGAAATGTTATGCCTCTTTCACAACTTTGTCTTTCTTTTTTTCTTAATTCGTTTCTCGTCAATTGTCTTTTTGGCGTTTCTTAGTTATAAATGGGATTCATTTACGGTAAACTCGCACGACTATATATTAGTTATAAATGGGATTCTATTACGGTAAACTCGCTCCACTGTGCAAATTCTTTCTTCCATCCAATGCATTGATTTACCATACCATTTGATATTGGGAAAAAAACGGTACGAAGTAACTACGGATTGGCGCCGGGTGTTGATATTGGTCGACACTCGCTTGGTACTAGACAATATTTTAAATATTGGCTAAAAATTAATTAATACCGTAATTTTTACATGATTGAAGGACTAAATTGCAAAATTTTGTTTTACAACCCCGTCCCCCACACCTAACAGCGACAACACTCTTCTCTCTTCTCCCACTAATTATTTTCCTCTTACACATCTCGCTCTCTTTCTCTCTCGTTCACTCCCTCTCTAGCAACGACCATCGCACCACCACTGACAACCACCCTCTAGTCTCTCCTTCTCCCACTTTATGTAGGTTTTGGAAATGGAATTGTTGGGTCTATTTTGTGAATGGAAATGTTGGGTGTGTTCATGACTTTATGTTTGTTTTATGAATGGAAATGTTGCGCATGCTTATGTATATTTTTTAGGTGTGTTTTTTCTCTTAAATTAACGAGGTTATTAAAAAGTGTTTATGTACATTTTGTTTTTCTCAAATTTTAATCTAAATGATGGTGAGATGATCCATATATTGGATACTACATATGCTAGACTTCAATGAGCTTCTATGTAATCGAAAATTTTGTTATCGTAAGTATCAATATCTGAAAGCATGCAAGTTTTCTTTGGAATTGATAGCATCTAGACATGAATATGTTACCTTTCCATGTCTTGGCTGCAATTATGCGTCTAAATATTGGCAATGAATTATAGAAAACTACAATTTTCTGAAAGCATTAAATAATATACTGAACATCATAAGAATTGGAAAAATTGTAAAAATAGCTTGTAAACAATTATGTGGAGAAATTATTCGTTAAGTTGAATGCAGTATAAAGGAAGCAAATGGAGTTGTGTTGTGAAGTGAGGCAACGAATTATTTTTAAATCATAGGATATAGGGAAAGAGGATAAGCATTTCATTTACGGTGAATTGTGTTGGATAAGAAGTTTTGTGTAATTATATGTATGTTGAATACTTGAATTTTTAGTTTTTAACTTATGGTGAATTGTGTTGAATGAAATTGAATTATGTATGATGTAATCATACAAAATGTGTTATATTATATAAGAAGGACATGTGTATTGTGTAATGAAATTATGAGCTCTTTATTTTGATATATGTGTTAATTTATTTTTATAGATAAATGAAAGGAAGTTATAGTGATTCAGCTTGGGCTCATGTTGTATTGGTTCCTAGTATGAGGAACCATACTATTTACTTGTTTTGTAACAAGCATTTGAAAGGTGGAGGAATCACCCGATTAAAGAAGCATTTAGCTGGAGTTAAAAGAGATGTGGAACCCTGTAAAAAAAGTAAGTCATAATAGAAAGTGGCAAATGAAACTTTGCTTGAAGAACATCAACACGAGAAAGATAAAAGGGAGAGATTGAATTATAAAATTGGTAGTGAAAGTTTATTTACTGATTTTTGTGATGATTGTGGAAAAGTTGAAGGTGGTAATGGTAGTATTCCTTCCCAGCAAGAAGTGAATGTTGCATTTAGATTTGATGTCAGGAAAAGAAGAAGGTAGATTACTAATTTTTTTTGCACAACTTACAACTCTTGGAGCCTAGCCTTCAATTCGTAGTGCCATAAAATCAAGAGATGCGACTCACAGTGTAGATATGCCAATGGCTAGATGGTAGTATGATACAGGAGCAACATTCAATGCTTCCCAATCTTACTATTATTAGCCTATGGTGGATACTATAACCTCTTACGATCTGGGATATAAAACTTCTTCTATTGATGACTACAGAGGTAAACTTTTGAGTTGCTTAGTTTCTGAAATTAAAAGTTATTTTTGAGAAAGAAGAGCGGATTTGACTATTTATGGGTGTTCAATCATGTGTGATAGTTAGACAAATAGGAGATATGAGCCTATTATAAAATTTTTGGTTTATTTTGCAATTGGCTCAATGTTTTTGAAGTTTATTGATGCATTTGGCCTTGTTAGAAATATTGATACTTTATTTGAGATATTGTTCAGTTCATGACTAACAATGATTCAGCTTATAAAGCAGCAAGAAGAAGGTTACAAAATAAGTATAATTCATTTTTTGGACTCCTTGTGCTGCATGTTGCATTGAACTAATGTTGGAAAATATAGGAGATGCTGAGTATTTTCTTATTATTGATGAGACTTCGTAGAAAGATAAAAAGGTGACAAAGTTTATCTATAATCGTGTATGGGTGTTCGATTTAATGAAAAAGGAATTTACCAATGGTAGGAATTTATGTCGTCCTACTGTGCTAAGGTTTGCAATGAATTTCTTATTACTTGAGCGTTTTGTTACGATGAAGAAAGAGTTAAGACAAATGTTTATAAGTGATAAGTGGGTTGCATCTCAACATGTTAGGTTTAATGCTAGATTTGAGATTTCCAGAATTATACTGGAAGATAATGAATTTTAGTCTCTAGCACAATTTGTTATTCAAGTTTATGAGCCTTTAGTGAGGTTGCTTTGTTTGGTTGATAGTGAATAAAAGGCAACAATGGTTTATTTTTTTGATGCCATAGAGAGGGAAAAGGAAGTAATCAAGGCCAATTTGAAACATAGGTCTTCTTTGTACACACCGTATCTTATAGTCATTAATGACAGATAGGAAAGGGAACTTTCTTTTTTGTTGTTTGCAATTAGGACATTTTTCAATCTTAGTTTCTATTTAAAATTAGATTTTACAAAGAAACCTGAAGTTAATAGGAGAATGTTATTAACTATTACAACAATTATTGCCTATGACATGGTGCAAGATCTACTTAGTTCACAAATGGAATTTTTTATGAAGTCTTATGGGGATTTTGGAATGCCAATCGCTATTCAACAAAAAGCAAAACTTTCTCTAGGTATTAGCTGTTTCCTTTTTCTTATTTGTAGAAAATTAATTATCACTTTATTTTATTTATAACGTTACTTTTGATATCTTACGACTTATAATTTCTTGGTGTGATCAATTTGGAAGTAGTGTTCGAGAATTGTAAATCCAGTTCCATTCACAGCTTGTTGCACTTACACGTTAACTTAACATTCTAAGCTTTTACTCATGATCAATCAACATTCAATACTTTAAAAACCGAGCAATCTAATGGTAGACTCGAAAAATGTGTTTAAATAACGGGTATAGTCAACGTCATTCATGATCATGACAATCCACAACTTTATATATCATTTAATTTTTCCACCACTTAAGGTCACATGCAAAATCATGGATCAAAGGACTTTTTAGGATTGTAATGTGGGCAAAGGCAAGGTGAGATATATTTAAGTCAAGTGGCTTGATAGTTATTAAAGCTAGTGAAACAAGCAACACTTAATGTAACATCAAGAGCAAAAACCAACATTCAATTACAATTGTGTACATCAACTATAATGAATATAAAAACAAGTTTCACAACTCAAACTCGAGCTCTCATTCACAAACCACATGAAGTATACATCAATCTGAAAGGATCACGCGTACAATTGATGACAATACATTGAAACCACAAAGAGTAACCCTTCCAAGCCAACATCTATACCTTATATTTAACATACTCAAATAACTAAATCAATACAACTTTTAGAGGATGCATTAAATATGAATAACCTTGCCAATCACATATGCCCTTCCTCCTTGATACATTTATTTAAACTTTTTTTATTCTTTTTCTTTTTCTTTTCTTTTCTCTTATAAAACTTAAAATAAACTACATCAACATAGGAATTTCAATGATACGATATAAAATAACATCCCAACATTGTAACCAACCCACACATATGCATAACCCCACACTTAGAATTTTGTACATTCACAAACTGAAAAATCAACAAATGTTCCACTAGCTTCATGGCTTAGGAAGGACATTTGGTTAGGTTAAAGCATGTAATGTGGCAAAGAAAAGACAAATAAAGCTCAAATGGGCTTATAAAAAACGAAAATCATATAATGGGTAGGCTATTTGACTAATGTAGTTTGGAAAAGTAAAGAATTCGTATCCATGTTAATGGATATGATAAAAACGTGGTCTCGAATAAAACTTCAAGGAAAAATCAGGATGTACATGTTATGAAGGTCACACATTATCAAAAGACAATGAGATTGATATGAATGTATCAGTCCAATAAGGTTCAAAATCTCACCGGCTTTGTCTACTACTAGTCACTACTCTTCTAAAGATAATGCACATCGACCAATCACAAGAGAAACAGTACATGCTAAAGTTGCTATCAAATTATCTAGTCAATTCACTCTCTAATAATGACTATATAATCCTAGAAGCAACAGAAAAACGAGAAAATGTTTGTTTTGTTGTTTTATTCTTTCTCTCATTTTGATTGAAAACTTAAAACTAAATGCAAAAATTTAAAGAAAAGAAATTAACTTCCCTTGGGTTGCCTCCCAAGAAATGCCTTTGTTTAGAGTCGTTGCTCGACTCTATGGTTTCCTCACGTGACAAAATTATGATCTTTTGGTAGCATATGTTGTTCCTCCACGTGAGGTTCTTCTAGATAGGGCCTTGGTTGATAATCGTTCACCTCAAACTTCTTTATCCTTAGACTCTTAATCTCTACTGAATCCATGCTCTTTGGAAATATCTTGAATTTCTCTTCACCTTTTTCTTCCTTATTTAATCCCTCTAACTTGCTAGGTAAAAATAAAGAGTCATTCTTAACAATAAAATGGAACTTAGTATTTACCTCGATCTAAAAGATATAGCTTTTTCTACCTCGAGCTCCTCCTCAACTTCTTCCACATAAGCAATTTCTTGAGCATTGCTCTCAAAATTCTCAAGCTCCACATCACATTGTAAAGTTTCAGCATAAGCGTCCATTGGGTACACCTCGGGTTGATATGGCTGCTCCTTTTAACTTTTCAGTTCCAGATGATTGATATTTCCTTAATTACAATGCCAAAATTGATAGTGTATCATAACACTAGTTAAAATAAACTAGATTACTACTATAGCAGTAGTGAGTTTAGGTTGATCCCATAAAGAGTGTGTGTAAAGTTGTTGAAATGAAATTAATCGATGTTTAAGTTTAGGGTGTTTGGTTTTAGAAATAAGAAAATAAAATAAAGGTAAAATAACTAGCAAAAGTAATGTAAAGAAAACATGTACATTTTAATGCTTTGGATTTTTGAAGGGTTTTGGATCAATAAACTTAAGAAATGCATGGGTTTAAGATTTCTAGAAATGATTTTAGTAAATGTTCTTTGTGGGTTTTCAATTTTGCAACCCAATTGAGCAAGAAAAGGGAGTCAAGAAAGACAAGGGGAACAAGAGGAGAGGCACATTTGAGCAACTCATAAGCAAGGAATTCAAGGTGGGTTACATTTTTATAATTAAGTAATCAACCATTAATGCCTCTTTCAAGAAATGGAAATAAATGATTTCAAATACTTCTAAAATGTGCATTTATTGTTCCTTGAATGCTTTGAGAATATGCTGCATATTTTGTATATAAATTTTGTTTGATTTATGAAAATGGTTTCTGAAAGGGTATCAAGCTTAAGAAATCAAGTTTTCGAAATGTGCCTTTTGGGTAATATGTTTTACAAGTCATGAAATACATATTATGTGGGTTTGTGGTGGTCCCCTAGGTTAAGTCAAGTGCACTTTGACAAAAGGCTTCTCCCGCCTGCCCGCTAGTGGCATGGAGCTCTTTCATAGACTCCCATAAGTTCAAGGCTAAGCGAGACCTTATGTGGAAATGCGTAGTACGTTTTGTTTTTGGATCCACCCGAACCATTTTAATATGCTTATGTGCTCATGATAAGTTGACAAGAGTGATGCATACATAGTTTGCATAAAGTTGAATTTTTGCGATGGAAGTGAGTTTATAAATGATTTTGCTTGTTACCAATTATAAAATTATTACCCACAAGCTTTACGCTTACCCCCATTCTCCTCCCCATATCGAAGCGATGAGCAAGATATCGAATAGTCAAGGGTCAAGGCAACGCTCCAATCTTTGTTTATTTTGTATTTGAAGCAAATCTTGTAAAACAAAGCTTTAGTTGCATTTTGAGGAAATCATTTTTCATGTATCTTCTGTATTTTGGGATTTTGAGATAATAATGTATTTACGGCTTGAAATGCCCACTAAAGCTTTGTAAATCTATTATCTTTTGATGCTAATGGGATATGATTTCATTTTTGCTCATGATTCTCAAAGTTTGTCGAGTGCATTTAAAAATTTACATAAGGGAAAAATTTGTGCTCTGACTTCAGGGAAAAATCTGGGATGAGTTTGGCTGATTTAGTCAAAGTTGTCTTCTAGAAAGTTGTAGGTCTTTCTTGTATCTTTCCAACGGTATATATTATGAAAATTTTTGACATCTGAGTCGAAAGTTATGGTCCTTATAAGGGAAGATGTTCAAGAGTATAGTCGTGTCGTCTGTGATGACGTCACATCATCTATGATGATGTCATATCGTCTGTGAAGACGTATCGTCTGTGATGACGTATCGTCTGTGATGACATCATATCGTCTATGATGATGTCATATCGTCTGGTAAAGATGTATCTTATGCTTTTTGCTTCTTCTGCTTTTCGCATCTTCTGCTTTTTGCTTCTGCTTTTTGCTTCTTCTGTTTTTTACTTCTTCTGCTTTTTGCTTCTTCTGCTTTTTCATATGGTTTCATCTGGCTTATTGTTTGGTCCATTTTTGACCCTTCATGCAATATAATCTGTCTTCGAGGTCTTCATAAAAGTTGTAGATCTTGAAATCCTCTTTCAAACCGTATAAAGAACACCTTAATCTGATTTCTATAGGAAAAGTTATGACAATTTTCCCAATTCATCTACTTTTTCATCTGGTTTCTCCTAGCCTATCACATGATAGAATCTGTCTTCTAGGTCTGCATGAAAATTGTGGATCTTGAAATCCTATTTCAAAGAACACCTTAATCTGATGTCTATAGGAAAAGTTATGGAAATTTTCCCAATTCATCTGCTTTTTCGTCTAGTTTCTCCTGGCCAATGGTCTGGGCCATTTTAGACCCTCAAAACATTAGAATCTATCTTCAAGATCTTCATAAGAGTTGTAGATATTGAAGTTCTATTTCAAACCATACAAAGAAAACCTTAATCAGATGTCTATAGGGAAAGTTATGGTAATTTTCCCAATTCATCTTCTTTTTCGTCTGGTTTCATTTGGCCTATCATCTAGTCCATTTTCGACCCTTCAGACGATAGAATTTGTCTTCGAGTGCTGCATGAAAGTTGTAGACCTATGAGTCTTCTTTCAAACTGTCTTAAAATTATCTTAATCCGACATCTCTAGTGAAAGATATACTAATTGTATTGGGCACCATTCCCGAAGCCCAACCAAGGTGTTGGACCTCGATCCTCGAGCCCAACTATTTGATTTGGAGTCAAAAAGCGTAAGCGGGTTTCCTTATAGGGTTATTTCATCGAACCCTCACTTTCTTTGAATCAATCCTTTTGAGTTCAAATCCAAAAGCTACCAATTTTTGTGTAGAGGTAGCAAAATGTGTTAGCAATCCAATGCTTCAAGAATCACTCAATTTGGAGGTCGGATGAAGATGTTATGGTCGAAAGAATCCAACATGTTTATGTCCTTACTCGAATTGTACATGTCTTGTCACGATTGCCATAACTTTTTCTACAAATGTTGGATTGATTTCATTTTTATACGATTGGAAAGAAGACATCGAGATCTACAACTTTCATGAAGACCTCAAAGCAAGATTCGACCTCTAAAATGGTCAAAATTGTGATTTACTATAGCTGACCCAAGGATATCCGTTAAACGGAGCTGAAAAGCCATTATTCACCCGAGAAATTTATGTCCGTTTAACTGACATACATTGGGCTGAGGGTCCTTTTTCACCCGAGAAGGTCCGTTAAACGGATCTAATTTTCGTTAAACGGACATGGGTGACCCAAAACTCCTTCCAAAGCCTCTCCAATGCTTCCAACATCCATTCTAACACCATATACACTCATAATCTCCCCAAATTCAACCCTTCAAGTGTAATAACACTCCTCAAACATCCAATTACCAATTTGAATGCATTAAACTCTCAAATCTCAACTCAAACAACCCATAGAATACACAAACTCTCATCATTCACCATAGCTGTCATGTTCATATCTCTCATACAACATCATTACTTATAATGCTCATATCTCTCAACTCCGATATCCAAATTTTACAAACTTTATACCGTTGAAAATTTAAGAGGATAAACTATAATGTTCAAGAAGACCATTTTGTCTAATATTGCTCAAATCAATCTAGTTTTCCCCCATGAGTCAACACACAATTATTACCCCTATGAAAACCTGAAATATGCATTGTGCACTACAAAATAAAGAAGCACATGCATAAGAGAACTTTTTCAATCCTCAATTCATTTCCAAATCAAAATGAAGTTCATACAAAGCTTTCATACATATCTTTAATTACATATCGAAATTTCATCAAAGTCTCAACACAAGTTACAAAAATACATTTGATGCTCAATGTTCAATATGCTTGTAAGGCTATTCAAAAGTCTAGCTACTAACTTAATACAAAAGCTAACTCTCTCAGAATTGTCCAAATGCCTTACAAGGATTCACTGATCTTCTCGATCTGCACCTGAGGAGTGGGAAAAATATTGGGTTGAGCTACACAGCTCAGTGGCTAAGATATTTATAGCCATTGGCGATGAGCCACACAATCAATCATATATATATAACACATTCATATAGGCATACACATCATAATGAAAGTTCAACATTTACAATTCAATTAACATTTGATAATTCAAAACATCATCACATATGACACATTGGATGCAATTCACTTCAAAGCATATCTTAGCATATCAAAATGCAAATGCACAACCAAAGGGCTCGAGGGTTCCGTGAAACAAAACGGCGAAACCAAAGTTTACACCGTGAACGAAACAAGTCTATTTTTTGGATCTCGTGGGCTACAAGCAGGCAGCTAGGAGAAGGCTTTACGTCGATGTGCACGTGACTACGAAACGGTTCCTCTCTCACCCAAACATTATCAAATCTCATGCTTCAATTCAATCATTCACAATCTCATTTTCTCATGCTTTTTCTTATACAAAATGCCATGACTCAATTCAATGGCTCATACACAAAATTCAATCATATCAAAATGTCATACATGTTTCAATGCATGACATAGCATAAAACACATCATAATGCATTTTCCACATCATAACAATTCACAATTTGGAAATTCAAGTATACACACATACACAAGGCATTATGGCCATAACACAATAACTATAAATAAATTACCCACCTTATAACTCTTGAAAAATCCAATTTCAATTGTGCCCTTCCTCTTGCTCTTGGATAGGTTGTTCTTGATTCCCTAACACAACCAACATCTCATTCAATTCCAATTCAATTGGAAATCTCCCAAAATTTCCAAAATCACAAAAAAATGAAATTAACCCTAATCAAGCTCCAATTTAACCTACCCATAGTTTATATAGGTTAGAAAACTCCAAACCTATCTTAGAAACCCAAAAATCAAATGGGTTCTCTCAAATCTTCTTCTTCTAACACAAACCCCTTTCTATCTCTAGAAATTTTTCATCACAACACAACAACCCATTTCTTTCTACTAAAGCAAGAAGAAGATGATGAACTTACCTTGGAGAGCTTGATTCTTCTTCTTCCCACGAAATTTTCCTCCTTTTTCCCTAGCTTTTTTGATTTTCTTCTTCTTCTTCTCTCTTTCACGTTTTCTCTCTTTTCTTCTCCTCCTTTGGAAACTCACGACATCTCCCGCTCTTTTTCTAATTTCAAGCCCTTTTGTTTCTCCTTTTCTTCCAATTTTTCCCTTCACTTACATGACCTTTCCCTTTTTGCCCTTGCTTTGTCTTTTATGGCTCTACTCTTTCATTTAACAAGCCTAGTAACTACTTAATCTAACTTAATTCTAACTTAATCCTAACCTTCATTCTAATTCAAATTTCTAATCCTTCCCTCAATTTCTAATTAATGAACCAATTCTAAAATAAAATAAAAAAATTAAACTAACCAACAAACATAAATAACTATTTAAGCAATTTATAAGAAATTTAGAAAAATTCAAGATCCAACAAATTGTCCCAAGGTAGTTGCTTTATGTTTGAGGGCATGCCACCATTGTGGGATGATGTTTAATAAGCGTTCATGGAAATAACCCTATAGGATACTACGTTCACGTTTTATGACTCCAAATGTTGGGCTCTGAAACTGGGGTCCAACATTTTATGGTATCAGAGAGATAGGTTTAGGTCCAAGTTGGGACTAGGTTTTGAAGTATCCTAGGTATGAAATGGGTAGTTCAAGACATGAAAGTTTTAATTTGTTTCACATGATTTGAAATTATTTTATACGATTTGAATTATTTTACATACTTTGAAATTCGTTTTGCTTGAACTAAAGGTTTTAAATGGTTTTATATTGGAGTGAAAAATGCCTCAAAAGAGAACTCGAGGAGTCGTGACTCGATCTAGCTCTCTCCAAGGGAGCCACAGATGAATCTTATGTCCCGTAAGATGCAGGGGCACATTCTACTTCGACTATTGAGGCACCTAGTGTGTAGCATGAGATGCCCTCACCCCCTCCTCGTATGCCTCAAGCAGATCCCATGGATCCTCGTTTCTTTCAAGCCTTTGCTCAGGTTTTCATATATGCCATAGGCCAAGTGTCACAAGTCCCGATGCAGCTCCAGTGGAGAGGAGTGGCCAGTATGATATGCTCCGCAAGTATGGGGCAGTGGATTTCAATGGGACTATA
This sequence comes from Erythroxylum tenue, assembly GCA_027568955.1. NCBI lineage: Eukaryota > Viridiplantae > Streptophyta > Magnoliopsida > Malpighiales > Erythroxylaceae > Erythroxylum > Erythroxylum tenue. The sequence goes on from JAOSBM010000006.1 coordinate 14,496,576, forward strand.
AATCCAGAAGAGGCTAAAGCATAATTGAAGAGGATCGAGAGGGTCTTGATTCAGATGAAGTGCTCTGATGATGAGAAGTTGGATTATGTAGTTAGCTTGCTGCAAGGAGATGCTCTCCATTGGTGGGAATCAGTGCCCCACAGTCAGGTGATGCCTCTGGTATTATCATGGAGAGATTTTATGGAAGTGTTCAGGAAGAAGTACCTTTCGAGGGTGTATGTACAAGAGAAGGCTAGGGAGTTTTTGAATCTCACATAGAGGGATTTGAGTGTGAGTGAGTATGATTTGAAGTTCACCCAGTTGTCACGATATGCGGCCAGCATTGTGGCGAATGAGAAGGACAAGTGCCGCAAGTTTGAGGGAGGTCTTGTAACATCTCGTTACCTATGTTAAGGCTAGAATTGTGTATTATGAGAATTTCTGAGAAAATTAAGAAAATGCACATCATGCATGAAGTAATTGTGACATGCACATTTTTACACATTTATACGATTGTACATGCATTCCCTGACAGTTCCGGGTACAATTGAAGTGTTAAATATGATTACAATGTGTTTTGACAATTCTGGTATTATTTAGAATATTTTGAGAATTTTACTGAATTTTGTGAAAAATCTGATTTTTGGGCCAATTATATAGTGACATGTGGCAACCTATAATTGGGACAAGTGGCTAGT
>JAOSBM010000006.1:14503782-14515365 GCA_027568955.1 Erythroxylum tenue
TCTATGTATATGTATATTATTTACAAAAGAATCTTGGTACCTTTTTGACTAGATATATAATGCTCACATGAATAAAATCAAACTCTTTTGTTTTATTAATAATAAATATTTTCATTACAAAACTGTAATTGAAGAAGATAAAGTTACATGTAAATACACTTGCTTTTCAGGGCACTATATTTACATAACTCCATCACTGTCATCTTTAATTTCCTTGCTAGAAATTTTTTGCCCGAGACACTATGCCCTCATCTACCATAAAATGGCATTTCACCCAATTCCGAACTAAATTTGACTCTTCACATCGTGCAATCACTTTCCTTAAATTCTGAAAACATGCATTAAATGAATCACCAAAATTGAAAAATCATCCATAAATATTTCCATAAAATCCTCCGCTAAATCAGCAAAAATTGTCGTCATGCACCGGTGAAACGATACTGGAGCATTACAGAAACCAAAAGGCATTCTTCTATATGCAAACGTTCCATAGGGGCATGTAAATGTGATCTTCTCTTGATCCTATGGATAAATAAAAATTTGATTATAACCCGAATATCCGTCCAAGAAACAATAAAACGCATGACCTGATACTTTCTCCACCATTTGATCAACAAATGGTAATGGAAAATGATCTTTTTATGTAGCAGAGTTCAGCCCCCTGAAATCAATACACACTCTCTACCCCGTAACTGTTCTTGTAGGAATAACCTCACCTTCCTCATTTTCAATGACAGTCATATCTCCTTTTTTCGGCACTCACTAAACTGGACTTACCCACTCACTATTCGAAATAGGATAGATGATGCCCGCATCAAGTAATTTGATGACCTCTTTTTTTTACAACTTCCTTCATGTTTGGATTTAATCTTCTCTGTCGTTCGCTCACAGACTTGCTTCCTTCCTCCAAGTAAATTCTGTGCATCACTGCGTCGGGGCTAATTCCTCTTATATCATAATTTTCCACCCCATAGCTCTATCATACTTCCTTACCAACTCCACCAACCGTTGTTTTTGCTCATTTGTCAAATTATTGGAAACAATAATAGGTAGGTTTTCTCCTTCTCCTAGAAATGCATACCTCAAATGACTCGGCAATGGTTTCAACTCTAGGACTGGTGGACGCATAATGGACGGTGGAGCTGGATGTGTTTCTCGCAACAACTTCTCTACTCTCTCTTTTTCACCCTTACCTTCACCGATAACCTCTACATCTGGATCAAAGGAAACTTCTTTCTCCATGCTTTCTGCCACACTCAACACATATTCATCCACAACATCTACCTTCATACAAACCTTTTTATCCATTGGGTGCTTCATGGCCGATCTCATACAAAACTCAACTTGCTCCTCACCAATGCGCAATATGAGTTTTCCCCCGTAGACATCAACCTCGAAATCCATCACCACAAAATCCACTGGAATTATAAACTTGTCCACTTTCACGAGCATATCTTCCAAAATCTCAAACGGCCTCTTGATTTATTGATCCGCTAGTTGCAACACCATAGATGTTGGTTTATCCTCTCCAAGACCTAATTTTTGAAAAACTGAACGGGCCATCAAGTTTATACTTGCACCCAAATCACACAAACATTTGTTAAATTGTATAGCACCAACTACACAAGGATTTGTGAAACTTCAAGGATCTTGTAGTTTTGAAGGAATAACGTTAGAAATAATTGAGCTACATTTTTCTTGAAGTTGCACAGTCTCGTTATCAATAATCGACCTCTTATGAGTCAGGATATCTTTCAAAAATTTAGCATACTTTGGCATATGTTCCAATGCCTTCACAGAAGAAAGATTAATCTGCAATTTTTTTAACTTTTCAAGAAATGATGCAAACTGAATATCATACTATTGTTTCTTTAGTCTTTGAGGGAAAGGGACAGGTGGTACACACTTACCTACTTCGGCATGCTTGTTTTACCTTATTCACAACGTTCACGATCACACCTTTCACTACCGTGAGTGCGACTGAGGGTTGATTTTTCCTGTTTTGACTCAACTCCCAGGGTACGATCGCACCCTACTTCCTTGTAATCGCGACTGAGGCTTTGTAACTCGCTCTGATTATCATGAACAGGTTCGCTATTGCACCCTTCTTTTGTCTGCTCGTTTGCTTTGTTCTTTACTTGTTTTTCCAACCCCTTGCCACTCCTCAACTGTATAGCTTTTAAAGACTTCTTTGGATTTGATTTTATGGTACTTGGGAAACCTTCAAGGTTCCGTTGAGCAAGAGTAGTTTCCAATTGTCCTATTTGGACCTCCAAATTGTTAATTGACGAGGAGTGATTTTTCTTTATTTGATCAACCTTCGCTTCCAACTTCTGTTGTGATTCATCTTGTTGATTCAGGTTAGTTCCAATCATCTACATAAATTTGTCCATCTTAGCCTCAAATGGATTCCTAAGCTGAAGTTGTCTTTGCTCCCCCCACTATGTTGTTGTTGTTACTCCATGCAAAGTTGGGATGATTCTGCTATCCAAGATTGTAAGTGATTGAAAATAGGTTGTTTCCTGGACGGTTATTCCCCACAAAATTGGCTTGCTCAGCCATAACAACTGCTGGACACTCATTGATGAAGTGCCCCTACTGATTGCATAACTCACAAGCACTTTGAACTGCTGCCACTGTTGAACTTGAAGTGAAGCTGCTAATTTGTTTTGCAAGATTCGCAACTTCAGCCTGTAAAGCAGTCACTGGATCGAAAGACAAAATCCCCTTTTGCTCTTTTATCATTGATCGAGACCTGTATGATGCCTATAATGCATTAGTGGCTGCCATTTCTTCCAATAGATCATATGTCGCATCAATTGTCTTCTTCATTAAAGATCCCCCTGCTGCTGCATCAATTGTATCACGAATGGTGCTGTTAACTCCATTGTAAAAAGTTTGCAGCAGCAATTCCCAAGCTTCATACAAAGATTCACCATCTTGTTGCTGGAAGTTGGTGATTTCCTTGTTGATCTTCATTGTTTTGCCTAAAGGGAAATACTTGGACAAAAATGCTTGAGCTAAACCAGTCCATGTAATAATGGACCCTGATGGAAGAGAATTGAGCCACACCTTAGCTTTATCTTTCAGAGTAAATGGAAACAATCGTAATCGAATTACGTCATCTGTTACTCTATTGTACTTGAAAGTGTAATTTGTGATATGGGTATTTGGATCTTCATTTGCCAACCCATAAAACTGTATTGTCGCTTGTAACATCTGTAACAAAGCTGGTTTGATCTCAAAATTGTTCAATGTTACAGTAAGTCTAGTCACACTTTGCTAATTTGGCCGAAAGCCAGGCCTAACCACATCTATCAATGTTCTTTGTTCCTCTACCATGATATGCTCTAGTAGTACAGCTTCATTCACACGTGTGTCTTCCGCAGCTTGACGTAGAGATGCTTCCAAACGAGAAACTTCGTTGTGAAATTCAACCAAGAGCTTTTACGAATTTCTCATTTTTCTCTCGAACATACATCTGCAAATAAATGAAATACTTAAGACAACCTGTAATTAAACGAAAAATGATGTTAGATAGATCCTCGAAAATAGTGCTAAAAACTTGATGAGTTATAAAATAAAACGCACTCGAACCCTGACCGCAAGTGTACGGGTTATTGTAGTATAGTTATCATTCCCAAGAGGATTTATACTAAGCACCAATCAATTCTTTCCAGATTGTTTGAATTAATAATAATAAGGTTTAGAAATTAAAAGTGATATAAATAAATCAATTACGTTTAAATTTTTAGGAACAAAACTAAATTTTTAAGAAGAGGAAATGCTTTCACGAAATCAAAAGATTAAAATTCCTAAAAATTGTTATCAACTCTTGCTAAGGTAAATCGGAATCCTAATATTCTGCTACCCCTAGTTTCTTTAGAAGTAATTCTTCTCTCTCAAGTTTGAATTACCTACTCTGTTTTATCATAATGCAAATTTCTTAATTAAAATATAAATAAAATGGAGATGAACTGCATAACCTTTGAGGAATAAACTTAGACACTAATCTCTTAGCATGCAAGTTGTAATTGTATGATGTTAAAGAAGAACCCAACTCTCATTGAGATCAAATAATAACTATTCATAAGAACAGCAAACCATACATAGCAAAAGTTTAGAAAACAAGATTCACCCTAGAGGGTGAAACAATCTTTGAAATAAGGAAGCTAGAAAACACACATCATAAGCAAACTGAAAATAAACTGAAAAGATGAAAACAAATGTTCTTATGCCCTGGATTACACGCTTCACAGAGCTCCTACTCCCTCTTCGTCGTTCTTCTTCCTCTCCACGTTCTTGCACGTTATCGACCTCTTCTAACCGTCCACCATTCATTTTGGATATGAAATGACGAAATTACCCTTGAAGTTACGTAGTGTGATCGCACCAGTGTGCATAGCCTAACTTCTGGCCAAAAATCCCAAGTGCAATCGCACCAAACACTCTCGTGATCGCACCTTGTTTTTCCTTAAATCTACAGTTTCGGTTGCGCTCACACCGTTATTCCTCACGATCGCACCAGACACCTCTTTCCTCGTTTCTTTCACCAACTTTTCTTATCTTGCTCCCCTATCCCTTCACACTTAACAAAAAATCAAAATTGCCCAAAAACTAAACTAAACTATTAACCAAGAACTAAAAGTACCAAAAACATACCTAAAAACATTAATACTCAACAAATAAATAAACTTACATATTGAGAAACCGTGTTTACGAATAGACTAAGACATTGATATTAAGAGTTACATAATCTACTATGAATAAATTTACACAAGTCTTTTAACATTAGAGTCAAATCTTTTGTGAAATTTCATAAATTTTAATATATTCTTGAAGATTTTAATTAGATAGAGATATTGGTTATTCAATATGAGGATATTAGATAACACAATTTATTAAATCAAAAATTTTTGTCGGTCTAAGTTATAAAATCCTTTGAAATAACTTAAACCATGAATTCAAAGATGTTGTCTAGATGCTTATTTAGATATGATATTTTTCTCATTAATAATTACTTCCATCTTTTTTAGGTGAAATATCAATCAACTTTAGGATTAGATTTAATTAGATTGTTTCTAATCTTATTATTGATTAGATAATAATAAGAAAGTCAATGTTAGTAATTAATAAATTATTGTAAGAATAATCTTTACTTGTTATTATATTACTATAACCGACAGGTGAACTTATCTTCTTTGAAGGATAGAACACCCATTTCTTTGCTACATACTAACCCACAAACGTACTCTTTTAGAAAGTGCTTCCACTTTTCTCATCAGTGATTACATTTCTTTAGCTCACTTTCCCTATATTCTTGTCATATGATGTCATATCAATGTCTCCTAAACTATCAAGTGCCTTGATAAATTAGCCATCTCGAATTATCTTGAAGCATGATCCATCCAAGCACACCAACCGTGTGATCACATTGCTCAATGGCTAACTTAAGCAACAACCCTAACCACCTATATAAGAAACCTCCCAGATTTTCAGACCTTGGGACTTTCTCACTAAAGTCATGTTCCTTCACATATCCTCAAACTTAGTATGACTTACATCTTCAATTACGCATTAAAATCTCACCTATAATTACAGATTTTCATCAATCCGCATGAATACATACCAACTCCCGCCAACTCCCAGGATCTCGTCGACATCACTCACGTCTCATTTACACGGGACTTCACCTTATTCTCTCATTGATAAATCATCTTCATGCCAACCACGTATCAAGTATTGATCAATGCTCACTAACACTTGTACAATTCTTCCACCTAAACGATCTAACAGTATCACTAACACTATCACTAAGAATATAACATGACAATCAACATTTGTAATGTGAATTTCAAAGCGCATCTCTTTTGTTGACACCTGTTGAACATGACAAATAAGCATTTCCGATACCACCATGCTTAACCGGAGGTCTAGTCCAATTTTTTCAAGACATATCCAATCTTTCATGTGAATATTGTTAACAACAAAATGCTATTGCAGCAGATTCATATGCACAACACGATATGATCCCTCAATATTTCAATCAAGTTTATGCTTCATCAAAATGTTGTACCACCACCTATCCGTGGAAAATATATTAACAATGAAATTAGTATCGAATTGATCTAGCTACGAAAATGCAGTGCTTTATTTCCTACACGAAAGTTCAACTTCCAACTCCTTTTGAAGTAGTTCTCGAGATTTGGTTTTTGCTGCCATAACAAGATCATCTAGAAATCTTCTTTGGGGAAATTCTTCAGGTACAAGACTTTGATATGTCTTAAAATGCACTGCAGCCTCGTCCTTTCTGTCCAAAAGACTGTAGATAATTCCCTGCGGCAGAACACTATGATTGGTTATCAAACAAAAACTTATTTTTATCCATAGCTCTGCGTGATTCAGTAATATGCCTGCAGCTTATATGATAGCTCATTTGTTTTGATCAGGTAGCAAACATATATAATTATGTGAAAACAAATTCATGAAATTAATTTAAGTGCCTAAAACTTATGCCCGTCATTTGGATGCTCAAACAGATTATCCCAACTACCAATTTTATTAACTACTAATACATACACGTAATGAAGGAAGAAAGAAGGATCGAGGAATCTAAGGAATAGTTGCTTTTTTCATGGACTACATCCTTTTGGTGAATGGTGAGGCAATTATGGATATGGTCAAGGTCTAGCAGTACTCGCATTTGCAGTAGTATAAAACAGTAATGGTCATGATTAGGATGGGCAGCTACATTAGGTGGTGGGCCATAGAGCAATTTTCCCTTCTTGCTTAGTATCTGTCCATCAGCCTCGTATCCTATCTTAAATGGTGAAATCAGAAGATCTAAAATCAAGTTACCTAAGACTTTTAGATATCTCCTAAGAAGTGAATTGTCGAGGAAAATTTTCCCTAAGAAGAACATTTAATCTTTTTGGCCAAAATAAGAATCTTTTGGCATCATTAAAACATAACAACAATATATCAGGATTACTTCCCTTTCTTACTTACATACGTCGAGGAAAAAATAGTGGGTGCGTTTTCTACGGAAAACTCCAACGACTTGAAAGGACATGTCATCTGTTCATAAAACTATTGAAAACTAATGGCAAATACGAGATTTCAAATTTACAGCTATAAGGAAATCAAAATTAAGAAACAAATAGGTCTTTTGTTAGCAGAAGCACTAGCTGACTAAAAGCTGCATCAATTAATTGTGAATTACCTGGAAAAGGTAAGGCCTAAAATCACGAGGATTTTCATTAACTAAATCTTCAAATCTCTTTAAGGCTTCTTTCAAATCTCCCTGCAATATGTACAGATATACACATATGAACACTTTTAAAAAATAACTTATAGATTCTCTTTGGCAACAATCCTGGATCCCCCAGCTGTGATATTTTTTTCTTATTTTTTGGTTTAATTAAAAAATTCATAGTACGCCCCTCAAAGATTTCATGATTTTATAATGGCCGCTAACAAATCACCTGTGCAACATGCATTTGTGCCATTAGCATTATGATGTTTCTCTCCTCGGTGGTTCTCTTTCCTTGACGAGCAAGTTGCAGAGCCTTATTCAGCATTTCAAAGACAGCTCGACCTTCTCGATTTTTGTGCATCACCATTGCCAAACCCTGCACAGAACAATGATGAAATCAGTAATTTCAGTCCCAAACAAATGACCTGAAATGTCAAGATGGTCATATCAAATGGAAATCACTTAGAAAATTAATGTAATTAGCTATTATCTAGGCAATAAGCTCCCACAAGTCAAATAGATAACACCCATGCATAATGTATCAAGACTAAGTTCATGATTCCGACCAGTCCTAGGCACAGGAATAAATCCATCCAGCAACAGAATTATTTTAACTACTTGACAATCAGCATTATGTTTAAGAGTTTCTACCCCGATTAAATGGCTGTCAAACTCAAGCAACATTCACTTGTATTCCATATAAGACAACAATTTAATGAGAAATATTGAAGAAAAGATAGTTTTGACTTGACATCCACGATCAAATCATGGAAGTTACATATTCTTTTATATTATTCTACACTAGATGAAAAAAATAAAACTTTACCAACATTTATGCTCTAATCAAACACAAGGTTAAGGGAATTGATTTTGCAATATTTACACATGATTTACATTAGCACTTAAGAAACAATGGATAATGACAGGAAGAAGAAACTTGAAAACAAGAAAAATTAGTCGAGAATCATACGTGCAAAGCTCTAACCAAAAGGGGATTCTCTTTCAATATTTCCGTAAACAACATTTTAGCACTACTCAATTGGCCCATCATCTCATAGCAGAAGGCCTCCAAAAGCTTCCAATCAATTTCTTGTGGGTCAATCTCAACCAATCTTCCCACATATTTTAGAGCATCCTTTGTCTGGCCTCTCCTCATCTTACTATACACAACAACCTTCAAAACCTCCACATTCTGTGGTTCCTTCTGCAGTAACTTCTCGTACATTTCTTCAGCTTCAATAGTCCCCATCTGGGAGTCTTTCCTGTCCTTCATCATAGTTGCTCTAGAGTTGCTTGTTTGAACTGGCTGTGCAAGACTCACCCTGGCATTAATACCAAAAGAACCCAAAAAGAGAAGAGCTGAAACAAGGCTAACAACTATGTTCTCAGATATAGACCTGGACAAAGTTTTCTGTACTTGATAGAGCGATGAAGTAGGTCTATGAGAAACAGGATATAAAGAGATTTTTGGGGAGGTCATAGAAAATGGGAATTGGCATGGATTCCTGTGACTGTGGGGTGACGTGATGATCCATAGTGGTGGCTTCAGTGAAATGTAAAAGGGCTTACAGTTGTCTTTATTTTTAGGTAAATTAAGAGTATGAAGCTGCAAATGAAAGCAAAGAGAAGGTGCTTTTATTGAACCCATCTGAAAGAGTCAAACAGATTCTGGAAAGTGAACGGCAAGAGATTACATCAGAGTTGACTGAAAAACTGCATACAAACAACTCAGAAATCAAATTAACCAAGAAAGAGTTAAGAAATGAAAGCAATCAATTCCACTGAAGTAACAGGAAATGACAATAAACTCATACCCGTACATAGTTTACTACATATACTGTTTAAGCCTCTTATCCATATGCAATTTTTCAAAGAAAAAGGAAAGATTTTTTTTCCAATTGATTACTAAAATGCATGAGAAAATGTAAACGCAAATATTAATAATCTAATAAATGCAAACTGCAATATAAAGGATTAAAATTGTTAAAGAAGCCAACATTTGTACAAAATGCAAAGAAGCAAAAACCACATAGGTAGAAGTGCCTCTTCCCTAAGGACATATTCCTCAAACAAGAAATACATGCCACAGCCCCCAAAATGAAAAAGAAAAAAGTCCCCATAAAAGAAAGGGCAACCTCAATAACAACAATAGCTCAATTGAACTCGGCACATTCAAATTCTTTATGCCTACTAAAACTCTAGCTCTTGCATTTTATCAAAAAATGATGTGTAAACTAAGCATATGAGATAACTAAGTAAATAACTTAGGAAGGGACTTTTCCATGGAAAACTTGTACAACCAAACGAAATTAATTTATTTAGGATTTGCACTTGTTATTTATTTATTGCATACCATAGAAAAAGATTATTTGTTTACTTTAATTGTTCATTCTTGAATCTCTTCCTTCATTAGGTAAACAATTTTGTTTCATTTAGGTTAGCTTCAAAAAATTAATGAAATAAGTCGCAAAATTAAAAAATAAAACAAAATTAAGCTAGAAATGGGAAGTTGTTTAGCTGAAGATTCAGCACAGTTTCTCCAGCCCATAATCTTAGCTCCTTAAAACAAAATAGCATAAAAGTATATAAAAGCGCCATTAACTCCACAATCGCCAATCTGACAAACAAACAATGTTGCAATCCAGTTCATAGTTAACTCAATTTTCCAACTTTCAGTTTTTGTCAACGAATAGGGTGGTTAACTTCTGAAGTCTTTTAACAATAGAAGAAAATATTGATGAATGAACTGGTTCTAATCTCGTCATAACAGAAGGAGTTTCAGGTATTTCATGAATTCCTTAAGCAATCAGAAAGCAAAATCTAAGTTTAAACGCATCAAGTAGGGAATAAGTAGTCCCATGGTAAGGATGCACAGAGCAGAATCAACAAAAATACTGAAAGAATATTAGTTGGGCAAATAGAGTAACCAACGCGATCAATCAGCATTATTCAAAAGATGAAATCATAAGCGACAAGTAAGTTATCTTGCAAATAGAAACAATGGCGTAAGGAAAAAATGGATACAGCACTCCAATTTTATAACTCAAGAGAGAAAACAAACCCCATAACAGTCGAAACATGGTCTTTAGATTGGATGAAAAAAGGTACCGGAAAGCAAGGTCCAACTGCATGTAAACACCCGGCGATGAGCAGCAGCTACCAAATGGTAGAAATGAGCCTTTGACTCCTTACCTTTTAGAGACAACTTAACAGCGTACTTCTGAAGATAAACGAAAGCTCCTTGGTGGCCGAAATTCGCGCTTCAAATCTAGCACGAGTGATGCGCAAATTTCTTGAGTCGGGAATTTCATCTAACAGGTGGGAATCATTATAATTAGTGTCCTTGGGCGGATGCTTATTATATAGAATAGCTTAGCTGACCTTATAAAGAATAGACCAGATTGTTCTAACTTCCACAATATTCTATCTTCTTGCCCTATTATACTAAAATTAGATATTGATTGGATTAAACTTGAAGTGTAATTACCATTATAGTATTGTTTGGGTACTATCAACCCATGAGCTACATTTGTAGTACCAATTATAAGACTCTTAAAAAATTGAAGATCAGGAAATGAATGGAGAGACTCATGATGGAACCAAGGATCTGTCCAAACGCTAAAAGTAACCATTGCCTGTTAGAAAACTACAATACGGCTTAAGTTTTTATCTAGTGTTTCTAACGGGTTTTACCAAGGCTGATGCAATTTTATGAATGACTAAGTCTCATAAAGACTTATCTTTGATATAGAAAGCATTAATCCATTTTACCTACAGGGATTGCCTATATTAGATCAATCTCCAAAACTTCTTAGTAAGCATGGATAGATTCATCAGCTTGGGGTTTGTAATACCAACACCCCTTTGCTTATGAGGTAAGCAAGTTTCAGCCCATTTAACCTTACCTTCTTTGAAATCCATTCTGTATCTAGACCAAAGAAAGTCTTTAACAATTTTATTAATTGTCTTAGTGATATATTTGGGAATGAATGACTGGGATCCCTAATGGAGTGCCATGGAAGAGAGAATCGAATTGATGAGTTATGATCTGACAACTATAGAGAGTTCACTGTGACTCCAACAACTAATTCTATTAGCAATTCTATCTATTAGGAATTTTTAGTCACTAACGGCGTGTTTGGTAGGAGGGAATAGGAATTCTATTCCTACCATATTCCTCCGTAATTATTAAACCCGTGTTTGGTTTAAAGTAAACACAGAATACTCGTTCTGTGTCAATACCTATTCTGTGATTTTAAAGAATAGCTAAACCCGACTAAAAGCTATCTTTACTTAATCGACGAATCCGTAATCTTTCTTTTTCATCT
>JAOSBM010000006.1:14540327-14559007 GCA_027568955.1 Erythroxylum tenue
TCCAGGTCTGCCATTGTAGTAGAGTTAGTCGACTGGGATCCTCAGACTAGTCGACTAGGACATGCATTTTTCCTGAATCAACCTCTCTTCACTCTTTTACTTATAACTTGTCCGTCCGACCTCTGATTGACCCGATTTTTGAAGCGTTGGACTCCTAGGACATGTATTTACCTCTCCATGTAGATTTGTAGATTTTTTAGATTTAATTGAAATTGATGGATTGAATCAAAGTGAGAGGATTGATTAAAAGACTATTTTCTGCACATACTTCATTGTTTTGGCAATATCTGAACCTATAGAGATTCGAATTGAGTGATTATGGAGTCTATGGTTTCTTAAGACATAGGGGAACATTTTGTGATGTGAATTATGAAATGATACCGGGATTGTCACGAACATGCATTGTACACATTTTTAATTCCGCATGTGCATTATTGAATATTTCTGATTATACATTTGGTAATGTTTATATATTTGAATTGTTATAGAGGCGCAATTGGAACGTCAGTCCACAGACGTTGCCGAGACTTTTAGGCACTAGCTTCGGAAGCTATTGGTGAGTAACCTAGATGGTTCCCTCAATTATTATATGTCTACTGTGGTGAATAATGGTGGGTTTTGTGATTGGTTATGACTGTGGATTTCGGACAGAACGTCCGATGTATTGGGAGCTACGACATAGAAGTGTTATCTATTTGTGAATCTGTGAATTTCTTGTTTCTGATGTGATAAGTTGTGACATGTGAATTGATTGTGATACAGTTACTGCTTAATTGTGACACATTTACTGTTAAGTTGGGACATATGCATTTCATACATGAATGCATGATCAGATAATGACAGTTGTGACCGGAGCAGCCACCGAGAGCTAAAAGCTCAATGTATTAGGGCCTCGAGCCCACAGTGATTCAGAGCCGCAGGCTCACCGATTAATGCGCCCATCTTGGGACAGTTCAGGCGCTCGGTCACAACACCGTAATAAAATGGGAAAGTGTCATATACACATTTCATTTGCATTTGATTGAATACTTTGATTGGGTGAAAGGCAAGAATGCCTTATACTTGTGTAATAACAATCATGTGGTACTTCTGAATGTGTAATTTTGAAATAACTGTGATTTGCTTGAGTGCTGCATGAATTGGGTGAACCATCGATGATGGTTCCTCACTGAGTTCGCAAACTCACCCAAAATTATAACTTATTTTTCAGATTCGAGAACAGACTCCTAACTCCAGAGGGACTTTTCTTGCCGTGTAGATCATCTTGGCGAGAGAAGTTATGGCTCACAGGTCGGTCAGCTGAAACTTTTGGGATGACCTAGTTAGGACTGATGTGTTGTCTTTGTATTAATAGCATATTGTACTAGGTTTGTTAGGTTGTTGTACAGACAGTGAAAGACTGACAGTTGTGTAAATTACTGATTTTGATGAAATGAAATGGAAAAAGGTTTGGTTTTAAAAAGTTGTGATTTTATATTGATGTATTATTATTATGATGCCATGTGGAGTACAGTAGTGAATGTCCGTAGTTCTCTCTTATCGTAGGATATATACCAGAATGATTTGCGGGCGTCCCGGTGTGTACCCTACGGTAAGGGGGCGCTACATTAAATGTGCAAAATTGATGTTGCTATTTTTATCTTCTTGAGTTACAAAAGAAACAAAACAAAAACAAAAACAAAGAAAAAAGAAAAAAAGCACCGATAATTTGGCCAAAAAGAATAAAGTTTGAAATAAGGAATCTCTTGGTGGATTGATGATTAAAGATTAGGTCTTTAAAGTTGATAATTGCACATTAGTGTTCATTTGATGGTTGCACTTTAGCTTATTTTGAATTGCTTCTTAACGCTCATGCATTGCATTTGTCATTATTTCCATTTCATCCCTTCATTAGCCTTTCATCAATATTACAAGCCTATAAAGTCCCCTTGATTATAAATCTATGGTATGTTAGTGGTGGAGATAGTAGAATCTCTACAAGCTTATGGTAGGTGCTAATCTAGGTAGATTGAGTGAAAATTTTCCTATTTGGGAGATGAGTGAGACACTTGTACCTTTGAGAGATCTATTATGTTTCTTTTCCTTCTATCTTGTTATGTCTCTTGTGTTAGTTTCTTTGCACCGAAGCATTCCATGACTATTGGTTGATTAGGGATAGAGTTTGTTTGAGTTGATTGCATATTATTTGCCTTGTTGGTTTTATGTTTACTTACATTGAGTTAAACTGTTGGATGTTGACAAACTCATTTATTTATATATATTTTCATATCAATTGGATGGGTTTTGTCACTATAATTGGTTTTTATGGAATTATTGGATTATTATTCAAATTGATAAAATGATTTTGGACAATTGATGCTACTTTATTTGTAATTTTTATTGTAGGGTACTTGGAGAAATTAGAGTTCAAAAAAATTAGGAAGAGTGATCCATAAAGCCAAAGAAGAAACACCCAGCATAAGACAACAGTAGCAACCAAAGGAAGCAGAAATCTTTAAAGGGCAGTCCAAAACGAAAGCAGAGAAGAAGAAAACACAACAGAGAAAAAGAAAAGAGTAGTCCAAAAATAACAACGTGGAAAGGGGATGATAGAAGCATGCGTGGTCTGGGGAAAAATAGGAGAGAAACGACAGCGTGGTTGAAGAGGCGTACGTGATCCAAACGACAGTGTGAAGAGGAGGTTTTTGCAAGGGTTTGGAGTGTACAGGAACGGTGGACCAAAAACTACAACATTAATTAGTCATATCAAGCTACAGGCAACAGGTGTGGTGTACGTGACGTCTGGGGGAAAAATAAGAAAATAATAGCGTGCGTGTGTGGTCTAGTGGAACAAAGGAGTGGCGTGCGTGGTTTTGGGAAAATAGGAACAAAAAAAAGCACAAACGTGAAGAGCAGAGACGGACGGAGTGTTCTACAGAAAAGAAGGGATCTAATTTCGTTCTTTGTCCTCATCTCTCCCACAAAAATCCAAAACCATTATTCTCACTTTTATGGCTGACCGTCGAAGGTGTTCTACAGAAAAGAAGGGATCTGATTTCGTTCTTCGTCCTCGTCTCTCCCATAAAAGTCCAAAACCATTATTCTCACTTTTATAGTTGACCGTTGGAGCTCACCTTCCACAGCGCCTCCCATAATTTGTCGTGGCTACTTCATCCTAATCCTCTGATTCAATGACAACAACAGGAGCTTGGGTTTTCATAGGGGAGTTTAAGCTACATTTATCTTCTACCCATTTGATTATTTAGTGATTCCTAGGTCTTAGGATAACTATTTAATTATTTGGAGATATGTATAGATTATATCTTCGACTAAGAAGATTTCTGTGGCTGGATTATTGTTTAGCAACTAATATTGTGCTGATTTTGGTTCAATTTCATTACTTTGTTTTGGGACAAGACTTTGTATTGAGATTTTAATGAATATTTGGTCATTATTCAAGGTGGCTTGAATGATTGGATTGTTATATCAGTTGTTGGCATTAATTATGTTTTCCTAATTGTTGAGTAAAAATTGAGCATTGGGTTTTAGTATCCTTGGTTTTATTTTACTATTTTGATGGCAGTTAATAGATTGGGATTTTGGAAAATATTTTTGTGACAAATTGAGGTGGCTCAGTTGTTGGATTAAAAGCTTGATTATAACTATTGATTTATTTATTTTAACTCCAATATCTGTTGAGTGATGATTGCCTCTGCTATTGAACTGGAGGTTTGTGTTTATCATTGTTAACTTCTTGTGTTTTTCTTCTTTTTACATTCACTCACAACATTTCATATCACTCATTTTAAATTTAAAATACCAAAAACAAGTCCTTTACGTTTATTCTAATTCATTGCAATTTTAGTGGTAATTAATCAAATCACACCTCATTCCATAGTTTAGGTTGCATTGCATTTAGTTACTTAGGAATTTAATTTCATTTTTTTTGGTTCCTAAAAAAGAACGACCTGAGGTAGTAATATATGCAATCCTTGGTTAAATTTTGAAGTTGTTAGGGTGATATCGGATTTAAGTTTATTTTAGGTCTTTTCTAGGTCCTAAAGATCCAAAAAATCCCTCGAAACCTTAAGTCAGGACTGTTGTCTGCGTATCTTTCGTGCAGGCCACGATCGTGGTCCTTAGTGGCACGATCGTGGCTGGGAGTTTTCGCTTTTGTATCGTGACCCTTGGTTATTTTTCGGGTCTTCTCCGAATGTCCTCCAACTGCTTTGAAACACTAACAAACACATCAAAGCATCTCATAAATATAAAATTGAAGCTCATCATCATGTTCTAACCCACAAAACATTTAAAACACAAATATTTACTGACTAACACAATTCTAAACTAATACACACTAAACAATCAAATTAACAACTAAGCATGCACTAAACTACCCACAAAAACACGATGCAATCTACACCTATCAACATCCCCACACTTAAACGTTTGCTTGTCCTCAAACAAACATCAACTACCAAAACCCAAAACACACATATGATTTTAGGCAATTGAGATTGAGAGATCTAGCATAATTGAGTAGGATTACATACAAACCTAAAAATAGGTCGATATAAATATTATGAATTAGGGTCAAACTTAATTGTGAAATTCATACATCAATTAATGAGATTCTAGGGATTTTAATTAGAAAGAGATTTTAATTAATTAACCCAAGATTAATTATTAATTAATGGAATCGTGATTGTAGGAGAAGTCCTAAGGAGATTTGAATTTCAGATACTGTTTGTTTTATTAATTGATTTTTCACTCTTTCTATTCCAGCTTCTTGATTGTATTGTCCTATTCTTAATTTATTTTCTTTTATTTAAAATTTGAATTATCACCATCACCTTAATTATAAGTTACATAATTGGAAAAGAGTGTTACTAGTACTTATAACCTTTACAGGATCAACATTCAATACTATCAGCCAAATGATTTATTTGTCTCAGACAATCGATAGATTGAAAGAATCGAGGTAGATACATTGCATATGAGAGTACACCAAAAATCTTATGTCACCATTCCAATTAAGTCTTATATTTTTATATTTACGCCGGATCTTATTCATTTAGGTTTTTTAGTCTTTCCGTAGACTTAGAACCAACATAATTAAAAAGTCACAAATCCGTTAGTGCTAACATTTTAAATAGGCAAGGGGCCCTCAGGTTGGACAAAACAAAACGAATACAACTCACCCCTGAATGGGCTATCTTGCAAGTCGGCCATCCGATATGTATTTTATCGAGTGTATACCATATAAAGCATCTTCCCACGGGAAATGATATACTGCATTTAATGGTGGAAAGAACAACTGATTGTCGCGCTCTAACTGGTTTCATTGGTCGCTCCATGTGAGATCGTTTCACTGTTCACCAGAATAGAGAAAAATAGCTTTAAACTCGTGGTTTTGCAGAACAATTTCTAACTTTCTATATAATTTCACAGTATGGTTGCTTTAAAGGGCACGTCTGAGGTCCACACACTAGAAGCATTGTATTCGTCATTCCCACACACCTTGGTAAGTACCGAGTACTGGCAATAACTTTAACACTTCCGTTTGGTCAATGACGAGATGAAGTCAAGACCTTGTCAAAAGTAAGCGACCCTAAAACAGAGCAATGGCTTTTTAAGGAATCAAGTGGAAGAAGTACATTTGAACCGGACAATAAAAAAATTTCTCAAAAAGATTGCCAGCATCAAAAGTTAGATACAAAATCAAAATCATCCACGCATGACCATCTATTCTCACACCACTTTAGACAGGTGCTCTAAAATGCAGCAGTATATATATATGTAATACGCATGTCAAAGACAGCAACTTCGACAACCAAAGATAGTGTATCGTCCAAATTGCCTTTTGCCAGTGATTTGCTTTTCAACATTCCTAGTTAAATCACAGACTCCAATCTTTTCTTAGCCACGTATGATTTTCACCAGTTCATTCGTCTCTTGAGTTCATCAACAAGTGTACTTCTGGGAACCTCCTCTTCAACTGTGGTTTCTAGATTTTTTAGTTTGACAATTCCCTTCTCCAGCTCCTTGTCACCAAGAAGTACCATCCATGGGATTTTTGAATCTTTGGCGCGCTCAATATGCTTGCTAAATCTTGTACTGACAAGATATTCTGCTTTAAGTTTTCCACTCCATAGCTCACTTACGAGTTCAGCAGCTAGCGAGAGCTTACTTTTATCTCCCAAAATGCTCAATAAAACCTGGGTTTCAGTAGGTCGGGCTACTTGGTTCCGGTCCTTCTGAATTTGCTCCATGATGGTAAAAACTCTCTCAATGCCAAGACTAACTCCAACAGCTGGAACCTGCTTGGTGCCGAACATTCCTATAAGGTTGTCATAACGTCCACCAGCAGCAATTGAACCAACCTATTAACATCAATAAGTTACTGATGCAACTTGACTGAATTTTCAAATTCATGATACCCAAAACAAATTATCATCAACCAGAGCAAAATGACCAAGACAGAATCATAGAAAAGCAACTAGAGGATATAGTAAAACATCATATTCTAGTGCTCGTATTTCAGTTCTTGAGTTCCTAAGAATATAAGCCAAACAAGAACCCTTAAATGTATATATAGGACTTCATATCATCTCATAGGCTAAGAAAGGAAAAGATGGAATAAAACTTATTATTACCACTTCAAGATCCTTGCTTCTCACAGAATAAGACTTATTATTACCACTTCAAGATCCTTGCTTTCTCACAGAATATCCCAACATTTGCACCTCTACCATCCATTCTCAAAACTTGCCAAGTTCAAGTTCAATAACTCTAGAATCTAAATATTCGGATCCAGCATCAGAACAGTTCAATATTTAACTAATGGCTTTTATCCAAGGGCACTCTTCACAGTTGTTTACTCTACTACAGAAAACCCAAATTTTACAAAATTATTTGAATAGTTCTCACTTTGAGATAACATGATTTCATAGTTTCAATTAATTTCACTAAATTAACCATTATAAACTAGGTCATTTACATCTACATGCAACATCCGTAACTCAGACAAAGCGCCGGTACTCCATACATAAGTGACATCCGAGGTCTAAAAAAGTTTGCCTTTTCCATGTTTTCTTGAAGCTTTCATTTCTTTTTAACCCTGACTGTCATTCACCATTCACAGTTTTGCCCAAATTGATTTTACATCTTCGACATGAATATGCAAATTAACCAGATTAAAAAAAAAAGCGAGTAAATAGTCTTCCTTAATGTATTAGACGCCCTTGGACTTTGATCTAATAATTTATTATAGCTTCACAATAAGTGAGATTGTAAGTTCTAAAATATTTTATTCAAAAGACAACAAAAATATATTTTTGAAATATTATTATTAATTTGTTATCTTAGTTGTAAGGATGAGTCAAAAACCACAATTTTGACATTGTTGGAAACTTTGTGCTCACAAAAACCTTCCCTCTTACAAGATAAAGAGAAGTTGTCATATTAAATAAAACTTGGAATGGCCAATCAGCTTTATAAAGGCAAGTTTCAAAAAAAAAATACTAAATAAATAACAAAAGATGAGTCCAGATCAAATGATTGGTTTAATGCTCAAAGGATATCATTCCATGCATTATCCATTGAAAAATGATCTTTATCAGACTTGAACTAGTGACATCCAACCTAGAGAAGATACCTCTAACCATCATATTGCATTCAAATTTTGATGACAAGGCAACCAAGAAATTAAAAGATATACATGCAAACAAACTAGATAATTTAAGAGAACTGTTGACCCATAACAATTGATTAACTCTTCCAAAATTCTCAGTGTGTCTCGTTGGTCTGTGCCAAGCTCTAAATCTATTAACAAAAACTACCCCCTAATACCAAATTCTAGTTATTGCTACTAGCAAAATTTGAATAACTCCAAAATGGACCGTTTCTTTTTTCAAATTGATAAATGGTACCACTGACATTCTATCATCACTAGAAACTAAATCTTTTCTTTTACAGTGCTCTTGAGATCATAATACCAGGTTATTGACTTTTAAATCAAAATTCAACACTTTAGTGGCTTGACCAAAAAGAAGATGAAATTTATAGCAAAAAAAAAGTACTCGAAATGCTTGTGGTATTCAATTATGTACCCAACATATAGAAAAATGGGGCATGAAGAAGGATATTGAGGAGCCTCACATCAACAAAACTATCATAATGTACAGCTCTTGGAAGGACTTCAACATAAATCGCTCAAGAGATCACTAAATCACAAGAAATGGCAATACTCACAGTTAAAGTTTCACAAGGAAGCACACCTTTGACATCTCCATAACAGATTGTTTGAAAATGACTTCCATTAAAGAAGAATGTCAAGAAAGCAATTTTTAAGACGAGTTTGTACCTTGAAGAGTGTGGAACCATATCACCATACAGCATTCTGATATGTTGTACATGATACACATCCTCCCCTTTGTGCAGTAATATTAACCTATATGATAAACTATATCTATATTGACTTTAACAGAAATTTCTGACCACTACACACAACAAAATTGACATTCAAGTTGCAAATGATTCAAATATAGCTACTCTATCCAAAAGAAGTCCATATGGCAGAATCAGTGAATTTGTACCTGTGTAGTCCCTTTGAAGACGGCTTCAAATATCACTCCAGTGTAGTAATCAAGCCCTCTCGCCAGACTAAGATCAAAAACAACTTTATCAATGCTTTTTGACTTCTCTAGTGCATCAAACAAAATCTCTAAATCGTCCAAGGCACGCTTTGAAGAAGCATTTTCAAGAAACTTGCTGCCCTCCTGTTTCAACTTACATAACAATTCCTTTGGTGATCCCCTTTCTTTGACAAAGCTACCAATTTGTTTAGCTGTCTCTTCATTTAAGCCCTTCTCCTCCACCTAAACCACATCCAAAGAAAAGCCGCATTACCAAACAAAGAGAGATGCAGTACAGTGAACAGTTAGAAAAAGGAGCAGTAGAGGAGAAAGAAATGGGTACTTAAAGTGACAACCGAAAGGACAGAAACTAGGAATTGCAAAAAAAACCAGGGAAGTAAAGGACTTAATCATCAAATTCAATAGGACAAAACTCAAAACTAAACATAAGAATAGCTGAATAAGCACTATAACAAAAACCTTACAAAAATTGTGGCTGAGTTTCTTTACCAACAATAATTTACTAAAGAGTAAGTCTAATGATTAACACTAACGGAGAATGGGTACTCAAGTACTATAAGAAAAGAGTTGGATGGCACTTAGTTAAACAAACAAGAGTCCTCAAGTGACAGTAAAGAAATTAAAAAAGTAAGCCAAATTAGACAGAAACACAAAAGATGCTTGATGACATCACCACCATCATCATCATAACAAGAACGATAATGATCATCATGGTGACTACCACTAAGAAAGATACTGACAATTATAATAGAGATGGTAGTAAATTTTCATTGCCAACATTCACCAATGTGGTGGCACATTGATCCATAATTTATAGCATTATTTACTCATACCACTTGCACCAATTCACACAAGCACATCAGCTATACATATGCTACGATAAAACCATTTGTCAAGATACAAGGAAGGGGAATTGCTTTGGTAAACAAATACAATCAACATACTTACAAAAGGAAAGTAACACTTGAATTAGAGTGTGAACATGAAAAAAATCTCACTAACACGCGCTGGAACCGAAATGGTTCAAAACAGCTTAAAGTTTATAAACTCTGGTCACTGAACCACAAGCTTTCATTTGGTGGAATAACGAGTGGGAAGGTGCAATATCCTGAAGTCGATCTTCTATCAACAATTGAACCAGCATAATCAGCATTAGTGGATGCTTCAAGTACCAATCCCCCATTCCTCTTAAACAAATACCTTTCCCCGATGTTCCTTTGAGATAATGTAATACTCTATGAGCTGCTTGCAGATGAACTTTCTTTAGGTTATGCATGAACTAACTAGTCACACTTATAGCATATGCTATATCGGGTCGCATGTGCGATAAGTAACTAAATGAGTTTCCCTACCAGGCATTAATACATTTCTCTATCTACTACTACATCCTCCTCTACCTTTCCAAGCTAAAGACTCGGATCCATGGGAGTACTTGCTGGTTTGCATGTTGTATTGCCTGTTTCTTTGAGAAGAACTATAACAGCCTCCTCAGCCTTCCCAATGCCTTGATCTCAAATTCCTTAGCCAAACATTGACTCAAAACCTTTTTTTCCTTAACATCATCTCCTGTTACTATTATGTCATCAACATACACCAAAAGAACTATAACTCCCCCTGAGGGAGAGTGTTTAATGAATAACGCGTGGTCTCCTTGGTTTTGTTTATACCCCATAGCCAACATAACTCTTGCAAATCTACCAAACCATGCCAGTGGTGATTGCTTGAGGCCATACAATGCCTTTTTCAATTTACACACAGTATGAGTAGCTAAGTTATTCTTATAACCAGGCGGAACCTCAATGTATATCTCCTCCTCTAGATCTCCATGTAAGAACGCATTCTTGTTATCGAACTGCTACAAATCCAACCAAAATTAGCTGCAAGAGACAACAACACTCTAACTGTGTTCATCTTTGCAACACCCTCTAGATAATCAATTCCATAAGTTTGTGTATACCCCTTGGCCACCAACTGTGCCTTGTATCTCTCAATCGACCCATCTGCTCTATACTTCACTGTATACACCCACTTACAACCCACCAGTTTCTTTCCTGCAGGCAACTTAACCAACTCCCAAGTTTTGTTCTTCTCTAATGCCTCCATCTCTACATTCATAGCTTGTTTTCATTTTCCATTAGACAAAGCCTCGGATAGGGTGGTAGGTATTCAAGCTTACAAGGAAAGCTCTATGAGATGATGAAAAATTCTTAAACGATAGAAAATGTGCAAGAGGGTATAATGGTCATTTTGTACACTCTCTGGTTCCTTTCCTGATGGCAATTGGAAGGTCCTGGTCATTGTTATTCTCATGAAATTCATCTTGTAATGGAGAGTTAGAAATTGTTACCTTTGAAACTTCTGGACTTGCATAGGTTCTGGGATAGCCATATTCCTTCTTGTGTATACTTTACCTTTGCCAAATCTTACATCAAGTTTTTCTTGTGGTTCATTGGATGTTTTGGATGAACAAAGAGGTGAAAAAGAATCAGATGAACAAGGAGGTGCGTTAGCAGATGTAGGAGGATCAAATGGAGTTTTAGACAATGAAAGATCATGCAAAAATTCTTCCTTATCTTCTTTAGTTAAATCCTCCCCCTGAAGATAAGGATTGGTGAAATAAGTTGTTGTTCATTGAATGTGACATCTACCGAGACAGAATTTCTTTGATGGAGGATGGTAACACTTGTACCTTTTCTGAGTTGACGAATAACCCACAAAGACAAACTTTAGAGCCCTTGGATCTAATTTCCCCCTGTTTTGACTGTGGACATGGACAAAGAATGTGCACCCAAAGACTTTGGGGACAAGGTTATTTGTAGTGTTTAGGTTTGGGTAAAAAGTTGAAAGAATGTCCACAGGACTCTTAAAACCTAAGGTTCGAGAGGGCAAACGATTTATGAGATGAGTGGCGGTAAGAATTGCTTCTCCCCAAAAAACTTTAGGCATATGATTTTGAAATAACAGGGCTCAAGTTTTCTCAAGGAGGCGCCTATTTTTTTGTTCTGCTACCCAGTTTTGTTGTGGAGTTCTTACACAAGAAGACTCATGGATTATTCCCTCTTTTTGGAAGAATAGGGTAAGAGTTTGATTGAAGGAGTCCCTGGCATTATTAGACCTAAATCTTATGATATTGACCCCAAATTGATTCTTGACCATGGAACAGAAGTTTGGGAGTACGGTACTAACATCAAACTTATGTTTGAGCAAAAAAATCCATATAACATGTGTACAATCATCAATGAAAGAAACAAACCATTTTGCCTCAGAAACATTAGAGACATTAGATGGAACCCAAATATCACTGTGAATGAGATAGAAAGGAGTAGAACTTCTTGTATTACTACTTAGAAAAGGTACACGTTTGTGTTTAGCAAGTTTGCACACCTCACAATGAATTCCTTTGAGGAATTCCAAAAGATGTCAGCGCTGATGTACAATCCTAAGAAGAGTTGCTATTACCTTTCAAGCAATTCCAAAAGTGAAGCAACCTACAAAGTAAGGGAAATGGGAATAAACAAGGAAGTTTACCATTTAAGTACTTAGGAGTACCAATCTCACAAAAAAGAGTTAGTGCAACTGACTATAAACCAATGCTAGACTCCATTTATGGACGGATAAACCAATGGAGAAATAGGTTCTTAAGCTAAGGAGGTAGGCTTCTGAGTAATGTCACAAACTACTAGCTCAATTATCTACTTACCCAAAAGTATACCCAAGGAAGTAGATAGGAGGCTACAGGAGTTTCTATGGAATGGCCCAGAATAGGTAGATGCAAAGCAAAGATTAGTTGGAGAAAAATATGCAAACCAAAGGAGCAGGGGGGATTGGGTTTAAGTGCAGTTACACAAGGAAGATCTAGAGAGGGCTGCAAGCAATCCTGAATACCTATAGCTCAGCAGATTCATGGGAGGAAACAATTAATTGGTTAGTGAAAATGAGTATGAAAACTAAGGCAAATTACAAAGGACTCAAGATATTTGGAAAGAAAGGAATTGCAAGATCTTGAGACAACAAAGAAGGAGTGCAGGGTTGGTTTTACAGGAGACTACTCTCCAAACCAGAATAAACATGCTAGCTAGGGGAATTGTGGATAACTTATCCACCAACATGAGGAGGAGATAGGCATTAGACTAAGTTGATCATCAAGACCCATATGACATTGTAATCTAGTGTTTTTTATATCATACTAGAACAGTTGCAAACTTTGTATATAACCATTTATTAATGAAATCTTTTATTTTTCAAAGAAAAAAGACAACTAATTATGAAGTAAAATGTGCACTTAAACCAATATCAGCGTTTAAACTTTTAGCTGATAACAGATGCTCAAAGTTCAGGATTCCATCTTAATGCCTACCATCTAACTGTTCTCGTTAGAACCAAAGTAGTTCATAAATTAGAAAGAAAGAACTGTGAGGAAAACAATAGCCTTTCTGTAAACAAAATAAAAAATAAAAGCAAGAATAAGTAGGCACCATATATAAGGATACATTTTAATTCTTTCGTCCATTCTAAAACTTAACTCTCTAGAAAACAGATATAGGCATATTCATAAACCTTTATGCATTAGCTATTCAACCCACTGTACAAATGATTGAAACCCACACAAATTAAGACTCAATCAAAAACTATCCCATGACCAATCAAGTACTTGTAAATCAATGTATAAGAACCAGCCACAGATGTTCTCATAATGAAGTAAATAAGGGACTGATTACAATAAACTAGCCATAAACATAAGCGATTAGCATATACCAAGTTTGTTTATATATTACCACTTGCACTTACCATTTCTTTTTTAACTTGTTCAAATGATTGCTTGTCTAGTTTGTCAATGCTTGAACAAATTGAACGAAATTTTTCAGCTGGTACCCCACATATTTCAAGCATACCATCTAGCAACTTCCGATGATTCAATTTCACCTGTTAAAGAAGCAATTAGGAACAAGCGCTTAGAATAGCTTCGCTCATTAAAATATTGCTACCAAGAATAGAAATCTTGAAGGAAAATAAGGTTCCATATTAACATTTGAAGAGTAATTCAACCACGCTACTCTCAGCCTATCAATTTCAGTGAAGTATAAATAGTTAGATAAACATAATCCTCTTCTTCTCCCTTCTCTTCCACTTGCAATTTTAGCTTCTATTAAACCTAATTCATCCTTTTGCAAAGCGACTACATCATTTAATGCTAGAGGTTGTGCTACAAGCTATAAATGCCAATATCAATAATCATGAAGATGAAAACAAAACATAGTCAACCATATGAACATAATGAAGAGGAAGCAACATAGTTAGTACAAACACCTCATAATCTCCAATATCAAGCTCATCAAGCAATTCGGTTAAAATTCTAACGATCTCAAAATCTGGCCCCATGTCTTCATATTGACCAGCAATATCAAAGTCACATTGATAGAATTCACGATATCTTCCCTTGGATGGGTTATCTCTTCGGTAAACCTTTGCTATTTGATACCTTTTGAAAGAAGTGATCCCATTCATTGCCACATACCTAGCAAATGGAACTGTTAAGTCGTATCGCAGGGAGCAAAGCTCTCCACCCTGCAATAGCAAAAAATTAATTATAGGCTTTTAAAAGCTAGATACTCTTAAGGAACTAATCAAGTCCGTTGTCGGGGGAAAAAAGGAAACAACTGAAAATAAGAGAAAGTTACAATTGCAAGTCCAATCAGCAAAAGACAAAATATTTACTGATGACTAACAAAAATTAATTAAAATAAACAAAAACAACAAAACACCAAAACTTTGTTGTTCCATGAAATTGGGTAAAATGCACAATCTCAATTCAATTAGAAGAAATATATGCTCTTTGGTTTTAAAAAAAGTATATCTTCCAATGATAGAAGTAGCAATACCTAGAGAAACTGAACGGACAAGGAGTCCATCATCACCCAAGAAAACAAGTCCAAATAGGAATTTCAACTTATATTTCCTCTTTTAGTTTTTCCAAAAGAAGAAAATTACATTTATGACTATCACAACATCAACATAAAAAGTTAAAAACAAGAACAATAAACAATAAATTAATATAATAAGATGTTATAACCATGTATTACCTGATCAGCAAGATCAAAAATCAATTTTGAATCCTCCCCATATTTTCCCATAAGTGTCTCTCTCAATTCAAAAGCCGGAGTATCAAGTGCTGTGGCACCATGTCTCTTGAAAACTTCGGTTATAATTGAAAATGCTCTCTCTCTAATTGTCATTTGTTCCTTTGCAAAATCACGTGTACCCTGAAATTTAGATGGTATACATAAAATTAGACAAGGAGAACATTCAAGCCAAAAGATGTATGAGATGAAGTACTTAGACCATCATAACTACCACATTACAAATGAAAAAACACTAAGATGATTCTGTCACCATTAGGATTTCTCAAACACAACAATGGTATCAAAATGGAAAGGAATAGAATGTCATAATAATGAATACAACAAGTATTACTATTGTTGGCTAGTCAATTAACATGAAATGTGGACTCCCAAAACCATGTCAAAATCCAAAAGTTGTGAAAAGGGAAGAAAGATAAGTAATAGACAATATCAGCTAAATCATATAAGAACCAACTTAATGTACAACATTCCAACCACAAACTCTCGCTTGTTATAAGTAGTGGTGATGACTATCCACCAACTTTTGCCACCACTAGTGATTTCTACAATAGAATAAGAAAAAAATAAGAAGTTCAAATAGTTTTTATTGATTAACTTGAGGAATGTCTATGATGTCAAGAATGTTTATTCTATCGCTGAAATAAACAAGGTCAAGGAACAAGTAATATGCTTTTGTGATAAAATTCCTCTCACATGCTGAACACGCAAAATCAACTATCATATCTTTTGAAGAGTACTTGAAATACAATGTTACAGAACAAAATATCATTCTTTGAGTGTCACAAGTATACAAAATATTACCTTAGGAAGCTTGGGAAGCCTTCTCATCTCATTGCTTTCCACAATCTCTTTCACTTTATATGCCAAAGCATCAAACTCTGGCCCCTTTGGGTCAAAAAACAACAAAAGGGGCTCTACCCATTTCTCTAATAACTCCAAGCCCTCACCAGAATCATGCTCTTTGCTCCGCAAAGAGTCCTTAACAAAATGCACAATCACACTAGTTCCTTTTCCTAAAACCACCTTCTTCTTTCTCTTCTCACCTTTCTTTTCAACATTGGCATCTCTGCCATCGGCTTCAATGCTATCACTACTCTTTGCACTCAGAAGCTCTTCTCCCTCAAGTGCAACTAATGATGTCATACCCTCCCAAGCAACAATCTTCCACACAATTCCCAACAAAGCATTCACTTCATGGACCAATTTCCCATAATTTTCCTCATTAAGTAAATCCAGAACCAACTTAAAAGCATTTCTCAGAACATCTTCACTAGGGCAGTTCTTATCAAACAAAGCCAGCAAACTATTTCTCAAGCATTCCCTCCCTACCACATCCAAATTCATTTTGGCCCGGCATAAACTGCATTTACCAAAATTCCGGAGTGCCACAGCCAAGGAAAATACGGTTGTGCCCACTGCCTCCCCATCACCATGTTTTCCACTTCTGGAACCAGAATTAAACTCTGCTCGCGTCATAGAATGTAATGCCTTCACCACTTCCCTCAGTTTCCCATTAATTTTAGGAATTTTGGAAAACCACTCACTCTCAATTTTTCCCACTAACTTAGACCCATTGACCAACACTTTGATGTCACTAACTACCCCTACTCTATCCTTGTCAACATGACCATCCCCTCCGTCTATCAAATTGAAAGCCGATAAATCACCCTTCACAGCCTCACAGGACAATGCAGCGACTGCGTCAACAATTGATGTCAAAGCCGCAGCTTCATGGTCCAGAATTGCACAAATTCCATACAAGACAGAGTCTTCAGTCAATCCAATGCAGTTCAAATCCAGGGGTTCCGATTCCGAATTCAGAGTATCACATATGAGAGAAAGAACAGTGGCAGAATTGGAGGTGTGAATGAGCTTAACGAGAAGAAAGGTAAGAGACGCGCGAACTTCAATAGGAGTGAGGGACTTGAGAAATGGGAACTGGGGTTGGTTGAGAGGGTTAGGGTTCTGGGTGTGATTGGAGAGTCTGTCAAGGACCGAAGAGTCGATGCGTAGCTGGGAACGGCGGGTGGCGACAGAGTAAACGGAGGAAGAAGAGAGGGAAGAGCCCTTACCTCCCACGGTGATAACTTTGACTTCGCCTCTCTCTGCCATTGTCCACATACACGGAGAGGCAGAGGGAGAGAGAGTGAGTTCTTGGAACTATCTTATGGCGGAATAAGTAACTGTTCGATTTTAGGGTTTCAGGCATGCCGGTTAGAACTTAATACAGCCGTTATAGGCTTGTTAAAGCTTTTTGCCCATTTTCAACTTTCGTGCCGACAAAATAAGGCTTAAATTCCTAATTTACTGTTTTTTTTTAATTGTATCTGTAATCAATCTTTAAATAATAGGACTAAATCAGTCCACAAAAAATATAAAATTTAAAAGTTTAATTGATATTAAACTATTATAAAATTAGCATATAATAAATAATAAATAAAAATTATAAAAATAAACAAATATGAAATATTTTATTGAAATAAAAAATATGCCAATGTCTATTATTATATAATGTACTCACAGTAAATTAAATTTAATAATTCAAACTAAATTTGAGTCTAATATAAAACTTAAAAATAATAATAATTAAAATTATATTTCCATAGAGGTTAGGTTTCATTATTCTCAAAAGTGGAAATTCTTCAATTCTATCTAAAGACTTGTAAGTTATACTTTCATCCAAAATATTTACATCAATTTTTTCTTCTGTACTCAAATAATTTTTATTTTTTAGAACAATTCCTTTTTTTAGATTTCACTTTAAAACATAGAGTTAAAATATATGTGACATAAATATTATACATAGACTAATCAAATGTTGCTTATATGATAATTTAACTTAATTTTTAAATTTATATCGAATTAGTTAAATTTTATATAAATTAATAATTTATTACAATTATTTTAAA
Organism: Erythroxylum tenue; assembly: GCA_027568955.1. Classification (NCBI taxonomy): domain Eukaryota; kingdom Viridiplantae; phylum Streptophyta; class Magnoliopsida; order Malpighiales; family Erythroxylaceae; genus Erythroxylum; species Erythroxylum tenue. Next base: position 14,558,013 of record JAOSBM010000006.1, read on the forward strand.
TTATTAATTAATTACATTAAATTAATTAAGTCAAAGTTAAAAATTAAATTAAATTATCATTTTAGTTATATTTTATTAATCTATTAATATTTATATGGTGTATAATTGAATTGTTTTAATATTTTGGAACCAAAATTTAAGAAAAATTATTTAATTAAAATTATAAAAAAAATTTCTCAAGAGAAAATAAGTAAATGTAAACAGGAAAAGAAAACAACATAAGAAAAGGATTAGGGTTAATAGATGGATGGATAGGGATGGCACGCAAAAACAGGAATAACTACCTGTGCCCCATAAGAAAGGTATAGGGTTAATAGATGGATGGATAGGGATGGCACGCAAAAATGGGAATAACTACCTGTGCCCCATAAGAAAGGTATAACGTGAAGCTACATCTTCTTTATTTCTATCCTCACATGTCCCATCAACTTGTTCTTCTCCTAATATTCAAAATTCCAATTTTTATGAAAAGCATTTGCAAACACCTCTACCCTCCTTTTTTTTTTCCTTTCTATAGCCAAGCACCCCCGTCCATGTTAACCCTTTCATCAAAAACATTTACCAACATCTCTTAACTTTTATTTTTCGTCTTCTGTGGCCAAAGCCTAACCTCCATGTTAACCTTGCCAAAAAACCTCTCTACTTCCGCTAATTACACCTCTCATTTCTTTGAAGATAACTTGGATTTTGGGTTCTTCTTGCTTTTTGTTCCAAGATTTAGTTATTCTTCTTTCTTCTTGTTCTGAGATTTAGTTAACATCAATCCTCATTTTTTAAAGTGTTGTTGAAGATGGTGATGAAAGCCGAGTTATTGTAGTTGTTGTTCTTACTCAATTCTCCTCTTCTATGGTCTATTAAAGTGAAGATTGCATTTGGTGTTGGCCCCTGAATTCTTTTTATTAGAATAAGCATGATTTCAGTTGTTTTAATTGGAGTCTAATTAGCATGACATTGATTTAAGTATGTATGACTTAAATTAAAGCCATTAAGTGGGA
>JAOSBM010000006.1:14563451-14580101 GCA_027568955.1 Erythroxylum tenue
ATAGACACATGGATCCTGGCTTTCGGGAAGGTCCCGGAACAAAAATTTTTGTTTTTCCGCACCGCCTATATGTGATATAGGCACCGGGATTTTCCTACAGAAAGTCGCTATCGTGCATTTTCATGATAGCGAATTTCACCCTTAGACTTCCAAATTTGCTATCGCAATTGCACGATAGTGATTTTCATCCTTCAAACGCCAAATGCACGATAACGATTTTCGTCCTTCATTCCTTAGTCCCATATCCAACTTTAATAATCCATAACTTTTGATCCAGAGCTCCAAAAATTATAAAATTTATATCAATGGAATGCTAAAAGAAAGATCTACAACTTCTATGCAGACAATTTTGTCAAAATCTATCTACATCAATATAGTTAATTCATGGAAATTCAGATCAAGATTTAACCTCTCTTATCTTTTCATTATCAACCAACTTCTCTAGCGTGTTTTCCTTCACTAAATCCAACACTTAAATTTTCATTTCTAGTTTTTCCAATTCATTTTCATTTAACTCATTCACCAGAAATTCACAGTACCCCTAAATATGAAATTTTACTCAAAATTCTCAAAATCATCAAAACCCAAATATCATATACTTATCTTCTTCATATTATGCGTTTTACCCCTTTATGCCTTTCAACCTTTTTACACAATCTCTGCTTTTCTTCTACTTTCATTTTAGACAATCTTCTCATCTCTTATTATACTTATCATTAAACTAGCTTAACTTCATTTCCACAATAGATCAAAATGAAGACCACACTTAACTCCAAAAACAGAGCATATTCGAGTAACACTAATTCCTGCACTTCCATTTTTCTGTATTTTACGTTTCCAACAACAACTTCATTTCATTATACACTTTACATTAAAAATACTCCACACTAATTCACTTATTCAAATTCATCTTTGCTAACACTTCATACATTTTTCATGCATAAACAGTACATCAGCCATATACGTAATCTTCTAACCCATAATACAGATAAATATTTCTTCATCAACTTACGTAAACTTTTTTATATATCACAATTTAGAATATATTCAACACAGTTGTAAACAATTCCTAATTCTCAATTCCACCATCTAAATTATTCATCACTGCAACCACAATTTTCAACAATATTACATTACAATTCAATTATACCCGGAATGCCAATGAGTGCATGTACAGTCGTTTTAAATGTGTGCAAAAATTCAAATTCACATGCATGTGTGCTGACATTTTGATAAGAATGAAATGCAAATTTTTCTAAATCTCACATTGCTATTTTCTCCATTATTGAAATCTAAATTCTAACCTTTAATATGGGAATGGGATGTTACATTCCCCCTTCTCCAAGAAATGCATAACTCAAATGACTCGGCAATAGTTTCAACTTTAGGACTGGTGGTCGCACAATGGACGGTGGAGTTGGAATTGCTTCTCACATCAACTTCTCTATTCTCTCTTTTTCACCTTTTCCTTCACCAAATACCTTTACATCCAGATCAAAAGAAACTTCTTTGTCCTTGCTTTCTGTTGCACTCAACACATATTCATTCGCAACATCTACCTTCATACAAACTTTGTTATCCGTTGGGTGCTTCATGGCCAACATCATACAAAACTCAACTTTCTCCTCACCAATACGCAATATAAGTTTCCCTCTGTGGACATCTACTAAAGCTTTTCTTTTGTAGAGGAATGGACAACCTAAAATCAATTGGCATTTTGAATCAACCTCGAAATCCAACATCACCAAATCCACTGGAATTATAAACTTATCAACTTTTATGAGCACATCTTCTAAAATCCCAAACGGCCTCTTGATTGATTGATTCGCTAATTGCAGCACCATAGATGTCGGCTTAACCTCTCCAAGACCTAATTTCTGAAAAACTGAATGAGGCATCAAGTTTATACTTGCATCCAAATCACACAATCATCTGTTAAATTGTATATCACGAACTACACAAGGAATTGTGAAACTTCCAGGATCTTGTAATTTTGAAGGAATAGCATTTGAAATAACTGAGCTACATTTTTCTAGTAGTTGCACAGTCTTGTTATCAATAAGTGAACTCTTTTTAGTTAGGATATCTTTTAAAATTTTAGCATACTTAGGCATATGTTCCAATGCCTCCAAAAAGGAAAGATTAATTTGTAATTTTTTAACTTACAAGAAATGAGGCAAACTGACTATCATACTGTTGTTTCTTAATTCGTTGAGAGAAAGGAATAGGTGGTGCATAATTACTTGCTTCGGCCTACTTAATTTTACCTGTTTCATGGCTAGTGCGATCGCACCTTTTACTATCGCGAACGCACCCAAAGCTTGATTTCTCCTTCTCTAACTCAACTTCAAGGGTCCGATAGCACTATTCTCCTATTTGCTCTTTTGTCTTGTTCTTTATGTGATCTTCCAGTTCCTTACCACTCCTCAGTCATATAGCTTTTAATGACTCCTTTGGATTAGGTTCTGTGGTACTAGGGAAACCTCCAAGGTTTTGTTGAGCTAGAGTAGTTGCCAATTGACCCATTTGGTTTGGACCTCCAAATTGTGAATTGACGTAGAGTGATTTTTCGCTATTTGATCAACCTTCACTTCTAGCTTCTATTTTGATTCATCTTATTGATTCAGCTTAGTTCCAATCATCTCCATAAATTTCTCCATCTTAGCCTCGAATGGATTTTGAGGCTGAAGTTGTCTTTGCTCTCCCACTATATTGTTATTGTTACTCCATGAAAAGTTGGGATGATTCCGCCATCCGGGGTTGTAAGTGTTTGAAAATGGGTTGTTCCCTGGATGGTTATTCCCGATAAAATTGGCTTGCTCAACCTTAACAACTGTTGAGCACTCATTAGTGAAGTGCCCCTGCTGATTGCTTAGCTCACATGCACTTTGAACCGCTGCCACTGATGAACTTGAAGTGAAGCTGCTAATTTGTTTCGCAAGATTTGCAACTTCAGCCTACAAAGCAGTCATTGGATCGAGAGACAAAAACCCCTTGTGTTCTTTTATAATTGATCGAGATCTGTCTAATGCCTATAATGCATTAGTGGCTGCCATTTCTTCTAATAGATCATATGCCGCATCAATTGTCTTCTTCATTAAAGATCCACCAGCAACTGCATCAGTTGTACCACTCGTGGTGGTGTTAACTCCATTGTAAAATTTTTGCAGCAGTAAGGCCCAAGGTAAATTGTGATGAGGAAAACTTTGGTGTAACTCTTTAAACTTTTCCCAAGTCTTATATAAAGATTCACTGTCTTGCTGTTGGAAGTTAGTGATTTCCTTAATGATCTTCGCTGTTTTGGCCAAAGGAAAGTACTTGGACAGAAATGCTTGAGCTAACTCGGTCCATGTGGTAATGGACCCTGATGGAAGAGAGTTGAGCCACACCTTATCTTTATCCTTCAGGGTAAATGGAAATAACCGTAATCGAATCGTGTCATCTGTTAGTCCATTGTACTTGAAAGTGTCACAAATTTCTAGGAAATTTATGATATGGGTATTTGGATCTTTATTTGCCAACCCATAAAATTGCACTGTCGCTTGTAACACCTGCAACAAAGCTGGTTTGATCTCGAAATTGTCGTTGTCATAGTAGGTCTTATCACACTTTACTGATCTGGTCAAAATCAAGGCCTAACCATATCCATCAATATTTTTTGTTCCTCTGCCATGATATTCTCCGGCAGTACAGCTTCAGTCATATATGTATCTTCAGCAGCTTGACGTAGAGCTATTTCCAAACGAGTGACTTTGTTATGAAATTCAACTAAAGGTTTCGCAAAATTTCTTGTTTTTCTCCCATACATACATCTACAAAGAAATAAAATACTTAAATCAACTTGTAATTAAACTAAAAATGATGTTAGATAAATCCCCGGCAACGACGCCAAAAACTTAATGAGTTATAAAATAGAAAAAATACACTCGAAACCCGACCATAAGCGCACGAGTTATTGTAGTACAGTTATCATTCCCACGAAGATTTAGATTAAGCACCAATCAATTCTTTCCAGATACAATTACAAAGGGGTGAAAACAAACAATTACATTTAAACTTTCAGAACAAAACGAAATCTTTTAAGAGGGGGAATTACTTTCACGAAATCACAATATTTAAGTTCCAAAAATTATTATCAACTCCAGCTAAAGTAAATTTGAATCCTATTATTTTGCTACCCCAAGTTTCTCTAAAAATAATTCTTCTCTCTCAAGTTTGAATTGCCTACTCTGTTTTATTATGATGCAAATTTCTCAATTCAGATAAAAATAAAATAGAGATGAATTGGATAACCTTTGAGGAATAAAAATTAGATACTAATCTATTAGCATGCAAGTTGTATTTGTATGATTTTGGAGAAGAACTTAACTCTCATTAAGATCTAATAAAACTATTCACAGCAAACCACACATAGTAGAAGTTTAGGAAACTAGATTCACCCTAGAGGGTGACACAATCCTTGAAATAATAAAATTAGAAAACACACATCATAGCGAACTGGAAACTAAACTAAAAAAATGGAAATAATTGTTGCTCTAGATTACAAGCTTCACAGAGCTCCTAATTTCTCTTCCTCGTCCAGTCTCCTCCTCCCCTCTTCTTGCTTTTCTTCCTCTTTTTTATCTTTTCCCCATGACTCTCCATTTTTAGTGGATTGTAACAGCTCCTCCCATGTTCTTGCATATTGTATTCCTTTTCTAACCGTCCACTACTCATTTAAAAATTTCGAAGTGCGGTCGCACCATGTCCCTCTCAATCGCACCATTGTGCAAATATTCTATCTTCTAGCAAAACTACCGAGTGCGATCGCACCTTGTTCTTCCTTATATACCAGCCTCTGTCGTGATTGCACTGTTTACTGTTGCGATCGCACATCTGAATTGTCAGTGCACATTAATGTGTCGCGATCGCAAATTGGTCGCGAGCGCACCTTACTGAATTGTGATCGCGACAGACACTCTTTTCTTGTTTCTTTCACCAACTTTTCTCATCCTGCTACTCTGTTCCTTCACACTTAACAAAATATCAAATTTGCCTAAAAAAACTAAAATAAAATGAACTAAAAATACCAAAAACATATCTAAAAACATTAACACTCATCAAATAAACAAACTCACATCATAAAGCTCCCTAAATCATTAAGCTTCTCTAGTAGTTTGCTTTGTAGAATCGCTAAGCATCTTTCACCTAGCATAAAGGTAGATAGCTTCTCTAAATTCTTCACGTTTTGCTAGTAGCTCATTTAAGAACTTTGAATACTTAGACATCTACATAAGAGCCTCAATAAAAGTTAAGTTAATATGATGTTGTTTAAACAGTTCAAGGAATTTACCAAATTACTCATTTATGTGATCTTTCTTCTCTTTAGTAGGATAGGGGATAACAGGTTGAAATTCCTTGACTTTTGAATGGTGTTCTTCATCTTTAACTTTTTCTTGACTCCTGATCTCATTCTTTTCCTCACTTTGGGTCTTGTTCTTCAATTACAACTATTTTCCACTCCTAAGGATAATTGCCATCACACGTTCTTTAGGGCTTATCTTGGTACTACTAGGCAAACTACTTTGTTGTCGTTCAAAAACGAACTTAGCAAGTTGATCGATCTAAGTTTCCAAGGCAAAATACTTTATTGTCTTTCAAAAACTAACTTACAAGTTGATCGATCTAAGTTTCCAAGTTATGTATACCCTTTTAATTTCTTAATGAGGTTTTGGTATATTGAAATCTCACTTATGAAATCTAAATAAATATGGCATAAGGTCTTCTGAGCTTGGGTTCTTTTCTTGAGGTGGGTATTATTGAAATCCTAGTGGAGGGTTGTAATCTAGCTACCTTTGATTCCCTCAAGAGAAATTTGGGTGATTCCTCTATCTTAGATTGTACGTATTATTATAAGGATTTTCTAGTGTACCAACACCTATAATGCTTGACATTCTTGACCTAGACGTCCTAACTCGCACACCTCATAGTGTATTACTTAGAATTGCTAAGAATTGATTGTCAACCAATTTATCTTCTTGCTTAGACCTTTAACCTAGCCTGATAATGTTGTAACCACATCTATTTCATATACTTCTCTTGGCTTGCTATGTTTTACTTGATAAGGACACCATTTGTAGTCGTTCATGACCATATCTTTAATAAGATCATGGGCTACTTTTGTTCATTTTTCATTCAGTATCCCTTCAACTGTTGAATCAATTATATACTTAGTTTTTAGTTGAGTTCATTATGCAAGGTTTGAATCTACATCTATCATCATATGGGAAATTTTGTAGCATCTCTTTGAATCTCTCTCAAGTATCATATAAAGTCTCTTAATTGATCTGAGCATAAGAAGAGATGTCGCTCCTCAATTTGGTTGTCTTAGCTAGCAAGAAATACTTTCAAAGAAACTTCTTTACCATTTGGTTCCATATAGTGATGGTTCTCTTAGAGAGAGAAATTAACTATAGCTTCTTATGATTCCTTAATGATAATGGAAATAACCTTAGTCTGATCATGTCATTAGTGGCTTCATTAGTCTTGAAGATACCATAAATCTCCAGAAAATTAGCTATATGTGTATTGGGATCCTCTTCTCAAAACTTGTTGAAATGGACATACTAATACAGCATCTGAATAATTTTCGATTTAATCTTAAAGATGATGTTAGTGACAGTAGGTCTTACGATACTAGAATCCATTAAAGTGAAGTCTAAATTAGTGTAATCAAACATGGTCCTTAGTTAGTTTTCCATGGTTTTCAATCCTTCAGTATCAGTCTAACATTCTAATTCCTCTATTTATAGACATAACTCAAACTCTCTCAAAGGGGTCCTTCAAAGATTCCTACAAGATGTCCTCTCAAGTTTTAGATCTTTTTGAACTAAGTACGATGCATTTTCTTAAGTCATAAACTATCCCAAAGACTTATAGAAGTGACAAAACCAAATAGTCAATAAAATAATTTTAATATTTTAAAATAAAAAGGTAAAAAGTAAAAAGAAATAAAATGAGAAATAATGACTAGATTAACAAAATTAGGTGTTCCTAATATTCTAGTCCCCTACAACGGTACCAAAAACTATAGTATGTTGTCAGTGAATATCAAGTTTCAATCCCACAGGGGCTACAAGTATTAGTGATAACCTCTTTTTTATTATTTAACCATCAAATTAAGATGATAGAATTAACTAAAACTAAACTAAATTGAAGTTAAACATAAAACACATATGAAAAAAAGATTAATAAATATCAAATAACTAATCCCTAGGTAATTAATCCCCCTAATATTTATTAACTTTTTATCTTGCAATTGAATTATTGGTCACTAAAATGTAGAAATTCCTATCTTACGTTAATATCTTTCTCAAGACTCTTAACAAGTAATCCTTGGTTAATTAACTAAAACCTCTTTCTAGTTAAAAACCCCAAGATTGAATTACTCGATTAATCAATTTCACTATTAATTTTGACCATAATTTAGATGATTTATGTTTATCTATCTCTAGGTTTACATGTAACTCCTTCCAACTATGGTAGATTTATTCATACAAAAGGATTTTTTTTAATTTTAATCATATTGAATCATACAACTAATATCATAGAAATATTAATTCAAGGCTTAAAACATGTAATTGAATCACAGTGAATCAACAATCAAATTACATTAAATGAAGAATGAATCACAAGATCCACCCTAACTTAGGATTCATCATTCTTAGGCATTAAAAAAATTTAGTTCATAAACATAGAAAATGAAACCATCACTAAAAGCTCAGAAGAATAATTAAAAAGAAAAGAATCCATAACACACACACACACACACACACACACACACACACACACATATAAATATATATAGCCCTTTTTTCTAATATAATCCCCTTGAAATTTAATAAAAAGTTGTTCTTTATCAGATCTCTGAAGAAATCTTCATGTTTCTACCATCCTCAGCTCAGAAGTATGACTCTGCTTCTTAATTTTGACTCTTTCTATTGCCCCAACATCTGCATTCTTTAATCAGCCTTCATAATTGCCTTTTATAGTGTGAAATTAGGGTTTCTAGAGTATAGGTCAGTCAAAAATTATATGCATGACCATGTCCCTAAAAACACTTTAAAATCTCATATATGCATATTCCCAAGAGCTTACATAGGTAGTGCACATGGCCATATAGGTGAATTACATACCTGTGTCTACCTTCACATGGGTGAAACAACATCTTCAGAATTGTGCTTACTTACAATGACTTATACGGTCAGATACGTAGGCATTTATGTTACTTACACGAGTGTATACTTTATCATATAGTAGTGTCCCTCCAAAAAAGCTCCAATTCTTCTAATTTATGTCTCGAATTCTTCTCCTTTTGACCAATAAAGGCAATTAAGACTTAAAAACACATTATAAATAAAAATAATTACAAAAATAATAAAAGCTCTTAAATAATCAAGAAAAACATACTAAAAATGGGAATAAAAGCATAGTATATTCGGCATTTATCAACACTGAAATAGAACCTCTTAGTCTTTATAAAAACTTTGGAAATTTTAAAAGTTACCTTGAGTCAATTATTTGTTAAATATGTATGTTTCATCTTTTAAAAAAACTCAGCAAGCCTAAGGTGTTAGACAGAAAAAAGAACTAAAAAAGATATGGAATAGATGATATCTATTAGGCTATAGGGATTGGCTAAAAAAACAAAGATAGGTTAGACAAAGACAGGTTTCTAGCTACCTAAATTTTCCGAAAATTAGTCACTGTAACAACTAAAATGTGTGTATAATGATTGTTTAAGTTATATATATATATGTGTGTGTGTGTGTGTGTGTGTGTGTGTGTATAATGACTGTTTGAGTTATATATATATATATATATATATATATCATAAATGAGTAGTAAGAAGAACCTTTGGCATACTAGAGAGTTATTACAAGCACTGAGAGGCTAAAGAGTTCATGTTTTTATTATATAATATATATTGAATCCTAGTTCATTTGTGTGAGTTAATGGGGGAGGTTTTGAGTTATATGCTTGTGTAATAATTTCAATTAGATAAATTATGTGAGGTACAAATTATAAGGGTTTCTCTTAACTCTAAATAAGATTTATAAAGGATTCTTCATCACTTATGAAAAAAAAAGATGAGTATAAGGATTTGTCTTCACCAATGGTATTAAAGATGTATAAATTATATTGTGAATCTTGCGCAGAGGATATAAGCCAAAGATTAATTGGTTGAACTATTATAAGTTTATTTTGTCTCTTTCCTTATTCTTTATTATTATTATTATTATGCGTATTTTATGATTGACTTATATGAGTTTTTTGAGTAATCACTCATTAGAGTAGGAAATTCATATTTTAATTTTCAAATAAAAATGAATACACATAATTTACCCGCATCTTATATGTCATATAACTACAAGCTTTCCAAGTGTAATTATTCTTTATTTATCTTGTCCCAAAATGGTAAACTCGTTACTCTCCTAATTTATTTCAATGGTGTCATTTTAAAACGTAATTATATACAATATATTAAAGAAATGAAATTAATCTTAAAGACTCAATTCCAATTAAAGAATATAAGTACAAATCAAGTTTTTTCTACATGTAAAGTTGGCCTAATCTGACAAAAGGCATATTTCTGTCAAATCCTCCAGTATGCTCTTAAAACTCCTAAAGATGCATGATATCTTGGTGTAAAACCAACTTATTTTTCAATGAAACATAAGTTACATCTTATTAGATTTCACATAATAGGATCATTAGGTGAATAATGTATTTAACTATCACTCAACCAATTTTGACATATGCAATCCATTTCTTAAGTCAATTTACAAACAAACAAGGTGTACCATATTTTGAAGCAGTTGATTGTCACTTGTAGTACATATAACGAACACAGTAATACTTTTTCTTTTATGAAGTTTAATTTAAAAAATTTTCTTTATGATACAAGCTAGATGTCAATGACTCTCAAATCTTGGTTACTGGATATTATATATTTCTTAGTAATTCATTAATTTCTTTTTAAAATAAGAAGAAACTAATAGTAGCATGATATAATTAAAAATTGAATAACAACATATGGCTATAACTTTTTATGTAATTACTTAGCTAAAAATGATTTTGTAAGCTTGATTTTATTGACATGTAAAGCACATTCATAATAGAAAATGGTAACCAAAAATCATAATTTATCAATACAATCACTATCGATCTAATTTAAAGAAAGATAGGAAGAACCTAAGAGATGAATTAATCACTACCTATATAATGTAAAATAGGGAAGTATTAAAGCATTGTATTTTACCCTCTAAACTAGTTACCTAGGTTTTGAAGTGTTTTTATGAATTTAGGAAATATAAGTTAGAAGAAGAAACAAATGCAATAATAAATTTAGGTTATTACTCAAGAAGTAAGGACAAAAATTATGAGTACATTCTTTCTTTGGAAAGATAAAGAAGACCAAATGATTTAGATGAGAAAAATAAAACTTAATGAAAATGCTTATCCTAAATGAGAAAATGTTTGTGGAAGTCTAAAATATGAAATCCTTTAAGGAAAGAATAACTAACTGATCTAAGAAATTCTTAAAGAAATATTTTATTGGTTATGAAAAAGTTTAGCCTTAAAAAGAAATGGAACATAGTTATTAAAAGAAAAGAGATAACTATGGAGTTTGTTTTTAAGTTTAAAAAGAAACTTAAAAAAATAGTTATTAAGCCCTAAGTTAAGCTCCATAATCAAAGAATGAAATAAATTGAAAATTTGAAGTCATAAATCCTAATTAAGTTTAAACAAAACTATAATAATTAATTTATGATTAAAAATCTCAAAATGAGCACAAATAAATTGATAGAATTAAATATCAAGAATTGGTCAATAATAAATTGACCCTTTTCTTGTTTTTCTTATTAAAGTAAAATTTGATGAATTGGATCAATTCAAGCCTAATGTAACCAATAATACATCCTTTTAAGTAAAGTAATCTACAACCACTACGAGAAATCTATATTGCCTTATTTGGGTGGAAAAGGACCAAGAATATTCACACTCCATTGAACAAAGCATAACATAACCAATAATAGAAAAAAATATGCTACTAATTAATATGTGCTTATTCATCTCTCTTAAAGGTGGGTTAATAATACCATTGTCTTATCACCTTTTTTTTAAGCTTTGATGAGACCTATAAAGACTTTCATAGTTTTAATTTAAGATAAAATAAGCCTCTATGGAACTAACATAATGAGGGTAAGATAAGATAATCTACTATATAATTATCCTTTTATCAATATATATATAGAAATAGATAATTTACTTAAAATATTTTGGGTACCTTTACTATCCTTGGGTTGCTACACTTGTTTAATGTTTCACCAAAGTAGATTGTCCAATCCTTATGATTGAAATTAGTAGTAGTTATTGTTGTTTGTGTATATTTCACATTTAACTTAAATGCATGTACAAATTATCCACAAAGTGTCATAATGTAAATCAAACATCCATTTTCAAAATTAATGAACTAAATTAAAACCAACTTATTCATCAAAACTCATAAATATTTACCTAAACAAATCAAATCTCAATCACAACCAAATTATTATGAATCCTCTTGATTAACATCTTTTTTTAATACAAAATGTTGGAATTATTCATTATTAAGCCAATTATCACAAAATTGATAAGCTTAACTACTAAATCCCTCTCCCACACTTAAGTTATACATTGTCCTTAATGTACCAAATATGCAAGAAATATAAAAAATGTGAAAAATAATGGAGGATGTGAGGATAATTGATACACCCTTGATAGTAAAAGATGTCTAGCCTTATCTAATGATGATAACATTCATCTAGTGTTGGTGAAATCTTCTCTACTCTAATACAATGAGGTGATATTGCCTTAATCACTCACGAAACTCCATCAAATATCAAGTAACAAATTTAGAACCAAAAGACCATAACTATGAAAACAAACTAAACTACTAATGAAAATCCTATAAACTACTCAATAAAAAAACTAATTGTTAGGTTGCCTCCCAACCAATGCTTATTTATTAGTCTTTTAGCTAGACTTCTATGCAAGTCCTTCTTCAACCTGAATCTTTAATCAACGACTTGCTTCATCCCATCTTTCTAAATAAAAGTTTATTATCCTCTAAATATGTAGCACCCCACTCTCATAGTACATATCCCCGAACATACCGATGATATTCGAGAACATACTCTACGAGAGTGACATGCTAGAATAGTCAGTCAATCATAACCATTAAAAACTTTTCAAGCATTACATACATATTTCAGAAAACCAATAATCAAATTAGGCCCTTTTTTATGAACATCATAATAACAATTAATATCACACTCATTGATCAACCTCATTTACAAACATTCTAATTTGGAAAGTTATTACAAAATAGAATTATTTAGATACACCTGATACAATAATTGCAGAATACGTTCTTTAATACAAAATAGTGAAAAATCTATGTAGACGTGAACTGGTCCCGACCTCTATCTTTTATCTAAATGTGGTGGGTAGACTTCAATTTGTCTAACTGGAGACCTTCTCTAAGCCTAAAAAATGTTGCAAATTTTGGGTTGAGTTTTGTGAACTCAATAAGTGGACCATCCTCGATGGCTCACTCAATCATTATTGGATCCCGCTTGTTTCCGGAATCCAACTCTTGTTAAATCATGATACTTGAGCATGATTCCTTATTCTTGCTTTGAAACCACAACTGTTGGGTCCCGCTTGATTCCGGAGCCCAACGCTTGATCTGATGTCATGAAACGTGAGCGTATTCCCATGAAATCTCCTTAACCATCATCGATTCATCTTCTTGCTTTGATACCAAATATGTTGGATCTCGTTTCTGGAACCCAACTCTTGCTCGATCAAGATACTGAGTGTATTATCATATAGGGTTATTTCCATGAACCCTTATTAGGCATCATCCCATAAGGGTGGCATGCCCCACTAGTCAAACACCAAAATCACACATTGACTTCTTCAAAACAATTGTAGTTTTATGTCTCTAGTTTATTTTGAAATGAGAACCATCTCATTCGGAGCTCTATAGCTCAAGATATGCATAAAATCCAAAGTGTGTTGATAACCCAATCATGCTCTTCCAACCGATCCCTAATTTTCTTTCCAACAATCTTTTTTAAATCAACACTAAAAGATAAAAATTTTAAGGAGAGGTGGAACAATGTCTTAGGAATCTATTGCTTCAAGAATTACTTCATTTGGAGGTCGGTTGATGAAGTTATGGACAAAAGAATCCAACATGTTTATGTCCTTAATCATTTTGTACCTGCCTTGGAGCAATTTCTTTAACTTTCACTACAGATGTCGGATTGATGTTGTTCTTAGAGGACTTCTAGATCTACAACTTTTGTGAAGACTCCAAAGAAAAATTTTGTCATCTGAATAAGACACAGACCGTGTGAAGCTACATGGTCCGATCGTGTAACTTTTGGGTCTGATTGTGCTTCTGCATTAGGACACACGGCCTGTGTGAATTTACACGGGCAGACTGTGTAACCTTCAGGTCTGATTGTGCTATGCGTTAGGAACACATAGCCTATGTGAATTTACACGGGCAGACTGTGTATATTCACACAGACCCCTCTCCAAAAACCTTTCCAATGGATCCTACCTCCATCCTAGCATCCCTTTTACCCATAATCATCCTGAATTCAACTCTCCTAGCGCGATACCACTTCATATACTCTAGTTATTCGGGATACACATCCTATGCAACATCACCTACTCAAACAATCATATCTCTCAACTCCGATACCTAAAAATTGCATACTTTATATCGTTGGAAAGCTATAAAGACAAGCTATAACTCCCGTGTAGAAGACTTTGTCTAATTCAACCTAAATCGATGTAGTTTTTCCTTTAAGTTCAGAACACAATTTCTACACCTATGAAAACTTGAAAATTTGCACTATACAAACTTGGAGTGTCATGAGCATAACCATTCAACTACTAATATTATTCCATTAAACTCTCTAATCTCCACTCATTTGACTCATCACTTATAACTAATTCTCATCATTCACAAAAATCCTCTCTTTCTTTTCCATAATATCTCACTTATATACATAACAATAGTTCATGTTCAAGATCCATCATTTCAAGTTAATAACATCAAGTATACCTAATTCCAACTCAACATCATCCATACATAATTCATATTTCATTAACATCATAAAGTAAATGTTTACAAAGCGTTGATGGCATCTCATGCCACAATACATCATTTCGTAAAATCCCCCAAAATGCACAAGATACTTGAATGGTAATTCCTCAAAATACAACCATTACCTTGTTTTACGTAAATTACTCCAAAACAAAACAAAATATGCAAATTAAGAGTGATGCCTTGACTCACTTTCACTCGATCTCCATCTCTTCACCTGAGGATGGGAAGGAAAGTGGGGGTGAGCTTAAAGCTCATGGGTAACAAATTTATAACCAAGAAACAAGCAAAAACTATCGAAATATTTATTTCCATTGTAAAATTCACATTGAAATCCATGTAACACATATTTCCCAAATTCACAACTTATCAAGCAAATTATAAACATCATAAATCATGAATTCATCAAACTTGTCATAAATCATAAACACTTAAGAATATCATAAATGGTTTGGGTAGGTCCGTAAGCAAAATGTACTAACACAATTTCATAAAATGGTCTTGTGTAGTCATGAACAGAACGTACTATCGCAATCCCATATAATGGGGTTTTGCGTAGCGGTGAACTTAGGTAAGTTTGTGAAGGAGCTCCATGCCACTAGCGGGAAAGCGGGAGAAGCCTTTAGTCAAAGTGCACTTGACATACAGAACGGACCAAACCAAACCCACATAACATGTAATTCATGACTTAAAAATAGATTGCCCAAAATGGAAACATTTCAAAAACTTGTTTTTCATGAACATGCAATTTGTTAAAACATGTAGCAGTTTCTCAAATCAATCATAAGTAATAAAAGCAACATTTATGAAGAAATTGAAATCATTTTATTCTCTTGATTCAAAAGAAAACATTAGTGGCTCATTCCTCAATTATAAATATGGAACCCACTTTAATTTCCTTACTTGAAAACTTTGCTCAAAATGCCTCTACTCTTGCTCCTTTTGCCTCTCTTGATTTTCTTCATCAATGGAGAAATTCCCAAATCAATAGGCATTACAATTAAGAAACCCACAAAGTATATTCACTAAAATTGATCCTAGAATACTTAAACCCATGCATTTCTTAAGCTATATAAACCAAAACCCTTTTAAAAAATCCAAAAGATTTAACACAAACTTACCTTGAATCTTCACCAAATGAAGAGTTTCTTGGCTTGAATGAGAGCTCTAATCCTCCTCTTCCTTTTTCCCTTCTTGAAAAACTCAAAAATCCCTCTTGAAAACCAAGAAATGATGAAACCCTAGCTTTTCCTTCTTCCTTTCTCTCAAAACCGAACCCTCTCCTTACTTTCTCGTTAAATTTTCGTTTCTTCTCTTCTTCTCCCTTTCAATCCACGTTTTCCACTTCTTAAAAAGCAAGACAACTCCTCCTTTTTCCTATAATACCCTTAATGAGTGTACAAAGACCCTTCTACCCTTCCTTATATGCCTTGTAACTTAAATGTTTAAGTGAACTACCAAAAACACCCTTATACAATCTTACTATCTTAACTAATGATCATGGGAAAATTGAAGGAATTTGATAATACTTCCTTCTAGAAAAATGTTCCTCATTGTCTAAGTTTTCTAATAAACACCAAATTGTTCAATTTGGTTCAGAAATTTGAAAGTTATACACCAAACATTTAGAATTGTTCTCATACTAAAACAATATTATGTGGTCAACTTCCATCCAAAAATTGATATTCTTAGAGACTAAATTAAAACTAGATTTCATCAAAACATTTGTAGCCCTATATCACTAGTTTATTTCAAATCAAAAATCAGCTCATTTGGATAACTAGAGAAAAAGTTATAGCTAAAACAACAAAGCATGCTTAATAAACATGTTTCAATTATATTTTCTAGCTTTTGACTACCAACCTTTCATATATAACCCATCTTGTATCTAAACCATCTTTTCTATTTCATTTCTATTAATGTCCAAAATTAACACATTCACATCAATCATATCAGTAGTAATTCAATACAGAAATTTAAAACAGAATAAATAAGGAAAATGAGACCATCTAGATCGACTCACAGTACACTCCAGACTAGCATTTGCTTCCTTGATCTGGAAACATCTAGATGTGGACATTCTATCTTGTATAACCACTATGCAATACAAATATTGCACATACATTATTAATTTCACAATCACATAAACATTCAATTGTACACATATGTATAGGTATAATATATAATGCATGCTCAATTTGACTATCTCGGGTATGTTTCCTTAATCACGTATCTTGATCATTCAAATCTTATCATTTGTATGTGTGATCGCGGCTCGTCGTTCGATCCTAAAATCGATCCTTAGAAATCGGTCAAAAATATAAAAATTCCAAGATTGCAGTATAAGCTATAACCTCGGGTTGGCTCACTTGTTGGAACCGATGAAAAAGGTTTAAAGCTAGCCTAAAGTCAAAAATGCAATTAAAGCTGATAAAAAGGGG